>PNEQ01003425.1:4065-54280 GCA_003012365.1 Medauroidea extradentata
AAAAAAAAAAAAAAAAAAAAAAAAAAAAAAAAAAAAAAAAAAAAAAAAAAAAAAAAAAAAGTTAAATTGTTGAAAAATGTGATGGCACACGTCGGAGAGCAAAGTTCCGCCGGTGTGCACTATGTACGTTACACAGTTTGTCTACCCTCATTTCTTTTTAATAAAGTCAAAGCTTACTCTTCGTAGATAACAAGACCGTGACAGCTAGAGAGTTACCTGCTTGTCACATGGCCGGCAGATCAGCCCCCTCTCCCACACACATTCCAAACATCAGCGTGGGAAAACAACTTGCAATGCGTTTCTCGGGAAATTTCAGTCTATAACCTCACCCTCACCCCCCCCCCCCAAAGTGAAAATATCTTGCGGAGTCCGCAACCCGAAACCCTCCCCTTTCCCCAAGCCAATATCAGCTCGCTTTCACGCGTATATAATGCCGGTAAAGATAATCTCTATTACCTTGTGCAACACAGGATTTTTTGTATTCACACCTCTCTACGCACACCCAACCACTGAAAATGACAAATAATCACATTTCTTGTATGTTATTTTTCGAGTTTTGGAAGTTTTTAATAGTTTATTAAATTGCCCTGGTGAAGTGAGAAACTTCTTGTGTTGCAATACCCTCCAGGCTGCACGATTTCTGGTGCAGACGCTGTGGTCAGATCATTGGCATAATGAAATTTCTCCTTGACGCATGTGTCCTTTGTCTGCATGAAAATATTGCACCAGCGGCAGGGGACAGGGGGGGGGAGGGAGAGGGAGAGAGTATGAGTGTATGTGAGTGTATGTATGCATGCGTGACTGCAAGCTAAGTTGAAGCAAGACAAAGAAAGAAGGTGGGACATGTTATCAGCACTACACATCAGCCAGGCGACCATTTGAAAGTAAATACGGCTGAGCAACGGGTAAGAACGGCATAAGTGACTAAGTTTAGACTAGTTGACGGCACCGTTTTTGCATTAAATCGACTCTTGCCGTGGCCTGCTATCGTTAAAAGGGCACAAGTACCGGACATAGTCCAGCACAAAGGCTGTCTTCAGACTTCACTTGATTTTTTTTCTCATTATTTTCGTGTTGCGAAGGATAGCACACCAGCCTGGCGGCCTCCGAAAAAATGTTGTGCGTGACATTAGGTTTAGTTTGTTTCGACAACAGTCTTGTAAACCTTTTTAGGTTTATTCTTCCACGCAATGCTACGGTCATTAAGACTACACGAGCGCAAGCAGGCATCCATACTTTGTGTTTTTTTTTGTGACATGGATTGGTGGTATCGATCGTTCGTAGGTGTGATTTTAATTGGAAGACTTCTGTCTATTGATACAAATTTAAATTTAAGTTACTATTTGCCATTTTTCATGTGAAACAATATGGATATCCGACTATGTATTTGCGAGAAGACACTCCGTGCTCTGTGTTTATTTTTCTCTTTTTTTTTCTCCTGGGCGTGGGTCGGTCATATTTACCGTTCAGGGGTACCATTTTAATCAGAAGACGTCAGTCTTGTGATATAAAGTTATACCTTAATGACAACTTGTCTTACTTTCCCGCAAAATGCTACGAAAGTCGAGATCCCATTGGATATACTTTGCGGAAAAAAAGTAATTTCAAAATTTGGTAAAGGGGTTGGGGGCAAAATTGGCCTCAATCAATTTTACAAAGGTAGGGATTTTACGAATGTCATAAATGGAACTGTCAGTATTTGTAAAATCGAGGGTCTAGTGTACGTACATACGTATTCTGACAGTGCTATACAAAGTTGGCGGCACTCCTGAGCGGCCTTATGTTTATGCTCGTCTAGAGCCTACTTCTCCTCTGGTGATATGTGTAGTTCAAGAAAGGTTTCATTGCACATTCTAAATAACTATCTCAAAAGACAACATTTCACTGGCTCTATTATTTTATGAAAGTTACAGTTCATAGGTCACTGATTTACAATACTACGCAAGTCACAGATTCGAATACAGAAGTTGATGATTCCACACTTACACAACGGTTTCACAGACTGATTCACTACAAAACTGAGACTATTTACAAGTTAATACATGAAGTCACACTTTTCTCGCTTGCAGTTCCTACTTCCAGGACAGCTGAGATTATTACTATTGGGTGCATTCAGAACTACGTGGGGTCCTTGGGAGTACCTCGGTCTCCCTTGCTCTAGGCGAGAAGTAAAGGTGCAGGTAGGAGGGGTGGATTTCGTTGGCTAGTGACAGACCACAACCCTGAGAATAGGCTAGTGGACTTTGGTGGCTAGTAGCAGACTACAACCCTGTGTTTAGAAGCTGGCGGGTTTCGGTGGCTAGTAACGGACCACAACCCTAAATTTAGGAGAAGCTGGCATTCTTCGGTGGCTAGTAACGGACCATAACCCTGAGTTTAGGAGAACCTGGCGGTCTTCGGTGGCTAGTAACGGACCACAACCCTGAGTTTAGGAGAAGCTGGCGGTCTTCGGTGGCTAGTAACAGACCACAACCCTGAGTTTAGGAGAACCTGGCGGTCTTCGGTGGCTAGTAACAGACCACAACCCTGAGTTTAGGAGAAGCTGGCGGTCTTCGGTGGCTAGTAACAGATCACAACCCTGTGTTAGGAGAGGCTGACTGGCTTCAGCGGCTAGTAACAGACCACAACCCTAACATAAAGAATGGGACAGGGGTGCCTTGGTTCGCTCAGAAGACCAAGCCCCAGACCAATGACGAGACTGGCGAGAGTTCGCCCTTTTATACCTGCTCAGCAGGTGAAAAGTACAGTTCGCAAGTGCCAGAATGGCCAGAGAGAAGAGGGGAGGCAGAGGCCGTTCTGCCACCCGACACTCACAACTTCTCTGCAACAAACTTCCCGCCTACATATTCAGTGCAGTGTTGCTGTTAAAATTTAAAAAATGAAATATACAAAATACATAAACATACACTGAAAATTTACATACATAATTTTACATTATACACATTGGAAAATATTGTGGCAGCTACTTTTACTAACAAGTCCTGGGCCATGATTATCAATGGAGTCCATCTGGTTGTTTGCATTTGTTTCTCAAATATTTATTTATTACATCAGATAAGACATAAACACATACACATCATACACTCAAAAACCCTTATCAGCAACACTGGTTCCTGCAGATAGATACTGGCCCTGAAGGGGCGGGAGATTAACAAGGTTAGGCCACCCTTCACAACTGGGAGGCAAGCTTACAAATTTTAGCCACAAATTTACTTGCAACGTAGCCATGGTGAACGTACACAATTTGTTCAAACTGTGATATCACATATCACACATATCAATTACCGCCACTCTGAACGGTAACGGACCCACGGCACACAACAGTTTGACCACACTGCGCTAAACGAATGCACAATTAGCAACTTGCCAATGAAACACGAAATGATGAGTCCAAAAACCAATAAAGTCAACAGTCAGTAACGTAATATAAACATAATTACGCCGTACGAGAGTCCACACCAAGCGACGAAATCATGTACCAAGTACACGAGGCACGCAACGCACGACACAATACTAATCACGCGAAGCGAACAAAGATTACCTGCATTATCTGGCACGAGTGGACCAAAACTCTTTTGTTTTGATCAAAATGGACTGTATTTCTAAATATTATGCCAGGATGCAAAGACATGGGATCAAATGGCAGCGAGCCGACACGAGCGCACAACTCACCACCATGATGTCCGACGAACGACTGTCTTGTTTTCTGCGAGACCAGGTTCGCTAACTCTTAAAATAGTGTCAAAGTTACCAAGCACACTGCAACAAACAGCAGCATGGGAAATACAAACTTGATGCGTCCATATATAGTTGCGAGACTATTGTCACAAAGGGAGCTAACACACTATTTATAAAATTTTCAAGTCCAAACACATTGTTCATATTATTTTGGAGTTTGTTAGATTGGGGTTCAAATGTACTATAACTTAACACCATCTAAGGATAAAATACAAAAGAGAAGAAAGAACCTATATTGGCAGACATGGAGAGACTTATTACATAAGCTGTGAAAATGTACACACAAAATATACAACATACAATTGTGTTCGAAACCGTAATGAGTGTTGTAAAGTACTAAACGTTTTAATGCACAGTCTGAATAAAACTTCCTATGAAGTTATGTCAAACACAAAATATAAGTGCACCATTCCCCTGTCAAATTCCCAAAGGAATCGTGCAGTGAAAGACTGACCTGCTAGGAGGAAGGTAACAAGGCACGTCTCCTTTGGTATGAAGAGTCTCAGACGAGAACCACTTGCAACAAATTCTACTACAGCCTCTGTTCTAGCTGCACGTTGCAGGAACGGGAAAAACTGCTTTGCCTTTGTAACATCCTGCAAAAAAATTACAACACTGATAATAATCTAACTTTTCTTTGATTTACATTCCATAAACACATACATACAACATAATTTTGTAAACACACACAATGTTTTTAAACCACAACATATGTACGTTGAAAAGACAAGCAAAAACATGTAATCTAAGGGAAGTAGTAGTTCATGGGTACAGGTCACATTACATTCAAGTTGAAGACAAAAAAAAATTTTGTTGTGGCCTCTATTGGTCATCACTGCCGTTTACTGGTGCTCAATGCCAGTGCCATGGCCTCCGCACTCTCTGCTGTTTGGGGTTGACATCCCATCTGTCATTGCAGGATCTAACTGCTGCCACTAGGCTGAGCTTTAAACCATGTCCTGTGTTTACAATCTAGTAGTGGGGCTGAACACATCACTAGCTATGTATGTCAGGGGTGCCTGGCCAGCTGCTAGTCGCAATGTTGGTAGTTTGCAATGAGATCAAAATAAGGCCAGTTGGTCCTGCTCTCTGAGGAAAGGTGGTTACCCTTCCACTTGTGATGGTTTCAGAGGCACCTGATGTCAGAAGCCTACTCACCCTGGCAAGCTGCAGGACCTGCTGGCAGCAGCTGCTTTTGGTAAGGTTATCTGCCCACCAGAATCACCACCAGGCAAGAAGCTAGGCGTGGCATCCACCTGAAACCCTGATTTAGCTAAGACAAAGCTCCCACACAGGCAGAGGTCCAGTAAAGTACGTACTCAAACGCCCACAAGTCAACATAAGTGAACCTTCTTCAAAATCATCCCATCGACACAAACTCGCTCCCTTTGTTCCCTAACAATAGTACCCCACTCAACACTGCTCTGAGCGTACAATAGACCCCCAATTTTTGGAACCCTGGATTTAACGAAGGTAACAATCTTATGAATACACTCTCAGGAACACTCAAAAAGTAACCTAGTTCTAAGTCACAATATTAAAAACAAAACAAAAATGGTGAAAAATAGTTTAAAAAGTGTGGCAGTGACTGACTTTTCAACCCATACAAGGATTTTTTTTAGCAACAGAACCTTTTCATCTTCATCCATTCCTTCTGGTTTCTTCAAGTAAATTTCTTCTTCAATTTTCCCATGTAAAAATGCATTTTTACATCCATTTGATGAATTCTCATATCCATGTTTACTGCAACAGTTAGCATGGTTCTAAGAGTGGGAAGTTTTGCCAGTGGTGCAAAAATGTCATGAAATTCAAAACTATTCTCTTCTTGAAAACCACGGGCAACAAGACGAGCCTTGAATTCAATCTTGTTTTCTTTTTGCTTTGTACGAAAAACCCACTTTGTATCTATGGTTTGCTTCCCTTCTGGCAGCTTTACTTCGATCCATGTTTCATTCTTTTTAATAGCATCTAGTTCTTCTTTAATTGCAGCTTCCCATTTTTTTATGTAACCCGTTTACAGCATTGCTATAAGTTAACGCTTCTTCTTGTGAAGCTATCAAAAAGGTTTCAAAATATATAAGTACTAGATTGCAGACAATTTAACTAAAGCAGTTTCTAAAGTTCTTCTCGATAAGTTTTGCAAATCTGTAGGACTGGTTTAGTTTTTCTTAGTATGGAATGTATGAACTATAAATATTTTTTCATTGGTGGAGGGTGTTGGTGACAATGAATAATATTTCTATTTGGTAAATTTGTTTTTGTCATGTTAACGTTTAAAGGTTGGCAACTCTATTTCGTAGAGTTCTTTTTTTTTATTTGGGTCTGTCATAAAGTTGTAAGTTGAGTTACTCACTAGTAAAAATCATCATGTATGACGAAGTCTGTTCAGTTGGTTTGTAGTAAAAGGAAGTGCGTTTATTTCAACAGTTTCTTTTATTACAAAAAAAAAGTGCCTAACCTTATCAATAACACTTTTACAGGTCCCAAGAAAAAATTTCTGCAACAGCGTCCTATTGTAACGGTGGTTCAGGATTAAGCAAGCACTTTTGCAACTCTAGTCACTTTTTTCTTTCAGGTAATTTATAGTTTCCTGCCAATTTTAAATCTAAACAGAGCAATCTTTGTAACAACCAAAGAGTATAGAGTGTACTGTATTGTAAAGTCAATGTTTAATGACAAGGCGGCCGTCAAAAAGTGTTCACTTTATTGTGAATAACTCATATTTTGTACCGATGTAGTATAAATAACTATGAAATGGTGTTAAAAATGCACGGATGGTTGTGGTAACTAACCCCAGACACATCAGCCACTCGGTGATTGGGTATATTCTTCTTTGAATGAAGGCCACTTCCAGATTTCTGCGCTTTCATCTCTGCAGCCATCAGTTCATCATAATGGGATGAGCGTTGGTCGTCATCCTGACGATATCTAACAACTGTTGCCAACCCCTTGCTCACCATAGCTTCAGCAACATTCCTAGAATAAGAATTTGTACTGTATAGCTTCAAAATATACAATACATATAAACAGTTATAAATTCATTATAGTGCACACTTACACAAATAATTCTCACACTTGGTTTTAGAATAAACTGAGCACTTTTGAAACTCTAGATATTTTTTGACACTTTTAAATATAAACAAATCACCCTCACTACCTAACAACTGAAGTGTATAGAATGTACTGTACTCCAAAGTTAACGACTACGATAACAACAAAAATTGTTTTTTAAATGTTATTCTAGACAGTACAGTTTTCAAAAATGCTCACTTAATATAACGAATCACCTAATGTATCAGCACAATTAACAATATTATCTTGTATATACTTTTGAGCTAAAATGAGGAACTTGACATTCACGTCAAATCTAACAAAAATGTGAACAAATGCGTACTTAAATACGTAACCGTAATTTTTGACAAAAAATGCATTTAGTGCAATAATTCAGTTTTGGCAGGGAAAAAATCAAGTCAAACTCAAAATGAATTTTACGAATATAACTACAGTCGAACCTCAATTAATCGCGGGCGGATTATCCGCTTTGTGCCTTAACCGCAGCATATTTGGGAATATGTATATATACACACACGCATAATTAAATTTAATCACTGCCACAACAAAATTGTAAAACAAGCATCTTAACTGATGTAATTCTTAATAAATACTCACTGTAGGCAATTGTAGATTGAAAAGTAGCGTTTATCAGTGTAAAACCTCATATAACATGTACCCGATACCTAGTTACGATGCCAAACAGTGAGCTGGCAATGTAGCAATGCAGGGAATTGGCAACACCGCAGCACCCGTTTGCCCGACTAGTGACTGGCAAGTGTAGCCACCCTTGCACGTTCTCCGCCAAACGCGGCATTACATTCCTGCCTTATCTTAACTCAACTGTCAGTGAAAGTTTTCTCAGCAGTCATTAGTTAATTTTGGTTTCAGTCTCGCTTATTTGAGTAAAAAAATGTCTGCAAAATGTAAACTTGTGGTTTTATCTGTACAGCAGAAGCTAGAATTATACATAAGCGTGAAGGAGGTTGTTCTATAAAAACAGCTTACACTATAACATATGGTGTGGGAGAAACAACTCGGGATACACGAAACAACAAATCCAAACTTATTGATTGAGTATACAAGCAGCGCAGACTCAGCAAGTGGATTGGCGAAAAGGAAAACTACGAAACAGGCGACGAACGTTGAGCTAGACAAGGCTATGCTGGAATGGTTTAATCAGCAACGTGCCACATGAACACCAGTTTCAGGCATAGTATGCGCCAAACAAGCACAACCATTTTTTGAAGCACTGAGATTGGAAGGAGAGTACAGTGCATCTTCAGGATGGCTGACTCGTTTCAAACAGTGACATGGCATCCGAGAGATTGCCATTCAAGGTGAGAAACTAAGTGGTGATGAGCAAGCAGCCGGTGAATTTAAAAGAGAGTTCCAGGAATTAATTGGAAACGAAAATCTACAATTGGAGCAAATTTACAACGCTGATGAAACTGGGTTACATTGGAAATGTCTCCCAGCAAGAATATTGGCGTTTGAAAAAGAGTGCAGCACACGAGGCCATAAATCAAGCAAAGAAAGACTGACAGCAATGTGGTGCGCTAATGTCGCTGGTTATCACAAAACAAAGTTGTCTGTCAATGGAAAAGCAAAAAAGCCACACTCTTTCTGTTGCGTCATCTCGTTGACCTCGTCCCTCCTCAGCTCTTGGGAGCGCGGAACCGGTTTCCCCTCCACTAGTTGGTGTGACCTCGCTACTCGGTATATAGTCGCTGACTCTGTCTCGTGTGTTCCAGTTGAGCTCGCGCCTTGGTTGACTCCACATCATGCCTCGTCGTCGACGCCGTGGTGGTTCCCGTCGCCGGGCAGTGAAATCAGGTATTCAAGAACTTCAATACAATTTCCACGATTCTCAAGTAGTTGATCAAAAATATCTCTATGCATTTGGTGGTATTCGCGGTGATGTGACTCGTCCTGCTCGCCCTCGATGGGTTAAGGTTCAACTCGCATGTGGACAGTCTTCAAGTGCTTCTTTGGTTGCTGCCACCTATTGTCCTATTGTTCAAATACGTCTTTGCTCTGCTGCAAAAGAAATAATCGCACAGAGCAGACCAATTCTCGTTTCACTCACTGCTCGCACGGTCACTTTGCGTGCTCCCGCTGTTACAGATTTTGGCATTTATGGAGCTGGAGATTATGTACGTACTTTCAATCATGGTTACTAACATGGGCACCGCCGGACGTTCTATTACGTGGGCGTGCCAGTTAATGATCCAGTATAAAGATCAAGTTACTGCTGATTTAGTGTCATTACAGGGAGTGCCAGAGTGTGATATGTCCGATGAGGATAGTTTTAGTGATGTGTTATCCGTCAAGTGAACTTGAACTTGCCATGTGATCCGCCACTCAGTGCGGCGCCTCTACTTTGACCTTCGGGTGGGGTAGAGGTGACTCCAGCTATAGCAAGGCCTTGACGTGGCGCTGGAGCTTGCTCGTACCAACTTGCCAACCACGTGGCAGAACACACAGACACGCTTAATGTTGCCAGAACATTGACACGCTTAATGTTGCCAGAACATTGACACGCTTAATGTTGCCAGAACACTTTCAAAGGCACTGAGTAGTCTAACTTGCTAGTGACGTACTGAAATAAAAAGGTGTGTGGATGAAAAAATAATATTTAAAACCTGGTGTGATCATCACTTTGTACCACAGGTACATGAACACATTCACTCTAACGATTTGCTTGAGAAGGCAGTTCTCCTCCTGGATAATGCACTGTCTAATCCTGTTGCAGACAATGGCAAAATATTTGTTAAATTTTTGCAACCCAATGTGACAGCCTTCATAAAGCCCATGGACCAAAGCACGACTGCTACTATGAAATGACTGTATAGAAATAGCCTTCTACAAAAACACATTGATGATGGCACTGATCTTACCACTTTCTGGAAACGGCTTATTGTGTTAGATGCTATTTATGACATAGCCAAGACTTAGGACAAAGTAAAACCAACAACCCTCTGCAAATCGTGGAAAAATATGATTCCCGACATCGAGGTTGAGGATTGCCATGGTTTTGAAGATGAAAGCATTTCAGTACCTGATTTATCAGCTGCTATTCAGGTCACCGCAGGCTGTGAAAATCTTGACGTAAATACGATCACAGAGTAGTCTGAGATCAACGTCATGGAACCAGGCTTTAAAGTGTTAAGTGATGAAGCATTTGTTAGACACGCTCAAGGACTGTGCACGGAATCAGATGACTAGTGACGAAGATGAAGGTAACGCTTGTATCCCATAAAAGTGCATAACGCATGCCTCTGCACTTTAATGGACTGATAATCTACTCAGTTGCATGGAGCAGGAAGATAACATACTCCTTTCAGACAAACTGGTGCTACGTAAAATATGTACACTAGACCCTCTATTTTACAAGTACAGTGAACCCTCGATAACTCGGACTAAAAGGGGGGAGAAGCTATTATTTCTACAAGCAAAAGAGGCTGCAATAAATACTGTTTTGTACGTAACTATCGTATCAAGTTACGGGAGGGCCACCACGCAGTGGGAAAATTAACGTAACGTGGAGGACTATAAAAAATGTCAAACAATGTGGGCAGTCAGATCTTTATTTATTTTTTATGCTGCTACTTCTGGCTGATCCTTTTTTTTATCTCTGTGCTAGAAGCTGGCACCAGGCACCCTTCTATCACATAAAAGTTTTCGTCTGGCTGGCGAGAGACCAATGTGCCTGCATGTGTGAGAGAGATAAGAAATGATCGTTGGAGATAAGCTAGGGAGGTTGCGAGCGGAAGCAGTCGAGGTCAACCGGTACAGTTTCATGCAATACAAACGCCGCACGTGACCACACGCATCTCACACAAGATGTTTACATTGAAAAATACCTTACGTCCGTATGTTACAGCGTAGGGGCAGCAGCCAACTGCTAGCCTGATAGTTACTCTACCCTCCTTCAAAGTTATAAAGGTATAAAAATAATTTTCCTCGTATACATGAATAAAAACAGTACTGTAATTAACAATCCTTCTGGGTCACTGTACATTATGTTAACATATTTTAACAGTACTAATTTAAAAATTTAATTTTATGTATGTAAATTGCATCATAGAAAACACAATTTACAGCTGTATTCTTACACTAATTGTCATTATAAAGCAATAAAATTTTAATCATGTTCTACAGAGTTACCGTATTTACTCGCGTAATCGCCGCATATTTCTGACCAAGTATTAGGCCCAAAAAATGGGGTGCAACCATTATAAGGGATTTTCAAAAAATTACCTTTTAAATTTTTTTTTGGTGTAGAATATAACAAATGTACATTTTTTCTATATTTACTCGTTCATAACGTGAACATTTCTTCTAAAATAAAGAAAAAGATTTTGTCTGTGTATAGTAAAATGGAAAAATTAAGACTACAAAATCTTGTTAATCCATTCACGTGCGTCACTCAACGAAAATCGTTTAAAATTATCCCGCATAAGACGTTTACATTTTACGGTCCATTACATGTACACTATTATTTCCCGTGAAGTAGTTTATAAACAAATCCGATTCACGCTTAAAACGTTACAACTCTCCAGACGCTGTTACGTTATCAACAGAGCATCATCAACAAGCGAGCGTGACTCGTGTCCGGCTTGGGCATGGATGTTGTGTTGTTCTTTCACCACCCACATCGGCTCTTAAAAACATTGTTGTTAAAGGGGCGTAAAACCTCACCAATTTTTCTACATCGCAATGCAAAGCAATGATTAAAAATTTTTCTTTTTAATGTACGGGACAATTTGTTTTGCAACCCTGAATTCATTGTACATACCAGAACAAAATAATTTTCCGTTTATGTGTCATTATAACCCGTAGTTACCGTCATTTCACAAGCACCACATTGAAATGTTTATTTACGACACACGTGCGTACCTGGCTCGCAGGACGAAGAGGGAGGAAAGATAAAGAAGTGAGAGGTCGGCCTACTGCGTTGTACCTTTAAGCCGGCTTTCCACTGGTGCGTGCTCGGGCGCGCATCCCTTCTGCAACGTCATACCTGACGTCACAGTTAGGGGGGGCGCGGTACGTCCAGCAGTGGAAAGGCCTTGTTTGGTGTTTGGAAGTCAAGCTGGGAAGGATTGCCTTGGAAGTGATCCTAGGGAGGCACGTGTGTCTAGATCAATCGTGCCGCCAGGCTACCTGGGTTCTGTGCGAGAAGGGACGGGCAGTGGAAACGGCTGTCACACTGAGGATTCAAGATGTGCTTGGTACTCCCCGCACTTCCTACAATGATAGGCGACATGGCAAGAAAATCTGTGGGGAAAGTTAGATTGCTAGGCTTTCAAAAACTTGCAGTTTGTGTGGATTTATATTTTAAAAACTCTATACGAAAACAGTTTGATAATATAATTGACCAGCAATTACACTGTAAACATTTTCGCGGAAGTTACAGTCTCGTAGATGCCAAAGTTAAAGCTTAATAAGCAAACATACATATTATCTTTTTAAATGGCTGAAATGTTTATTGTTTTGTCTTATAGCGATAATGTGCGAGGGTGTTTTTTTAGAGTGGTACAGATTTTAATTTTAACCGAGCAATGATAAAGCAATTGTACTACGTTGTGTGAAACTATTTTAAAGTAGTAATTTATCTTTCGCATGTAGTCCATATTTTGGTATTCATTTTAATACTCCAGCAAAATGTTTTACTGCAGTTATAAGTGCCACTATAAATATGCTTTTTTAACATTTCGATTACTACAAAAACTATTTGAAAACAGTAGCCAATTAACATGCATTCTCTTTTGCACGACAGGCTAACACTTCCACAACGTGTTGAAGAGATTTTATACTGTACATTTTATATTTTTGTGATGCACCTATGAAAATAAGTTCCAATAAAACTGTCGAAAAAATAGAAAGAGAACTATTATTAATAAAAATAAATACAAGAACTTTCGGAATTAAAAATTTCTGAATTTTTAAACAATAATTTCAAAATATTTGACATTGCAACTCTTCAGGTGTGAGAAATGTCGTGAACATTTCTGGTTACCTTTCACTTTTTTCTTGGATACACCCATTACATTCCGTCGCTGCTCCATCCTCATTTCACTTCACCTACATCTACAGCAAAAAAAAAAAAAAAAAACTGCCGTATTTCAAAGAAATAGTACACGTAGCTTTACTTTATGCACAATGTTAAATGTTTAAATCCTCATAATTGTGTTCGAAAAAAAAAAAAAAAACAAGAATTTCCTACTTAATGTATTTTTATAATGTAGTGTTTTTAAAAACTTTAAAACTACTTTCGATTCGTAAAATACGCTCAAAACACAGATGAAAAATGGGCATTTAAACAGGCCTAATACAAATTCGTGCCAACTGTATCATTACACAAAAAAGAAATTGCGTTGACTTCTTTTAAAAGAAAATATGCTGTTGAAGTCCACGTCACGTCAGTTCCCAATTAACTATGCGTTTTGTTGAAATTCGCTGAATTTACGGCTTCTTATTGAGAAATACATTGGTTAGTTCTATAGTGTTCCTTTGCAAAATGTAATAAACCCAGTAATGCTTATTGTTTCCGCAAAAAGTTGATTAAATCGTCGTGTGGATTCGCATTTGCTGCTAAGTACCACATAAAAATTACTTCGTAAAAATTCCATCAAATATGAAATACGGTTTAGTTACTTCAAACTGGGGGGAGGGGGGGGAAATACGTGTCTGTGTGTTAAGCTGTTGTTATTTAGGTTAATATTATTTTCGCATGGTATAAATGATGGTTCAGTCATGCTGACCGAATTTTCACATTTAATGCCCGGTAAGTGATAGCTACAGTTTTAAAAATAAAACGGTCGTTTTATTATTGTATTTTCATGTACACTACATTAAACATACTCATACCGCATTCAATTCAACTATAAATAAGTATCTTATGCGTCGGAGTATGCTGATAAATCCTTAGCTAACTTTGACGCCCACCTACTGGCCGTGTGTTAGTGTGAGTGAGGCACGGCGCCAAGAGCGATGTTGACGGCTCATCTGGTGCAGTATCGCCTCTACCACAATAAGATACAGAAACGGTGTGCAGTGGTATCGTAAATCACTTGTCTGACTGACACTTCCAGTGGTCACCCTGTCTTTTTATTGGTGCAACGTTTTAAGCAAAGTACATTGCATGCTCCTAGAGTATTTTCACACGAATCCCGTGAGTAGTTTTTCAGATTTAACAGGTTTAAAAATCTAGTTTTAGCCATTTTGAAGGGTTCCGAAATGCTTTTTCCAACCGTTGTGATGCTTTGAAAATTTGGAGTGTATTGGTAGGCGAGGCCCAGTATAGCTGAAAATATTAAATAACCTTCAATATTTACGTTAAAACAAATCACCATGCCCAATTCTGTTTTATGTTAATGTTTTGTATTATATGTCATCTTATAGTGAAAAACTAATGTCGGAAATTGACTAGAACACGTCGCCTGCACCGCCCTATCTGCCAGGCGGAGCTCGGATACACGCACAGTGGAAAGGCTATTGTCCGTTATTCGCTCCCCCACTCTGACCTTGCACTGGCTTTCTCGCGCCAGAGGGTTGCGCGTATTTTGACCTGCAGTGGAAATGGCCTGAGCTGGGAGTAGACACGCATCGTCTCGGAGGGTCCTCGGGTACCTGACGTCACCATGCGCGCCCAGACACACACCAGTGGAAAGCCGGCTTTACTCGCGTGTCGCGCGCCTCGCTAGCAACATTTTACCACACTGAACTTGCCAGATATTTACTGTGGGATTATTAAAGGCTAAGTAGCGATGGACAACTTTGTTATAAAGTTTAATACTGTTCTAAAATATAATGTGATGAATTTAAATCCAACAGAAATTATTTTTTATGTCTTTTAACCAAAAAATAATTAATTAAATATTATTAAAATTTTTTAAAAATTCTGTCTGAGTTATCCGAAGTCCGGGACATCGAGGTCCGAGTTATCGAGGGTTCACTGTACTTATGGTTCCATTTATGACATTCATAAAATCGATTGACGCCAATTCCCCCCCACCCCCTTTTCAAATTTTAAAATTGCATTTTTTCTGCGGAGTATATCAGTTGGGGTCCCGATTTTCATTTTGCAGGACAGTAAGACAAGTTATCATCAAAAAATAAATTTATATCACAAGACTGATGTATTTCGTTTAAAAGGGTACCTCTGAACGGTAAATATGACCGACCAATGTATTGGAGGAGAAAAAAAAAAGAAAGAAAAAAAAGCACAGTGTCTTCTCGCAAATACATAGTCTGACATCCGTATCGTTTCACACGAAAAATGACAAATAATAATTTAATTTTAAATTTTTATCAATAGACAGACGCCTTCTGATTAAAATCATACCTACGAATGAACAAAATGACCCATCCATGTCACAAAAAAAAATAACACACCAAGCACGGATGCCTGCTCACGATCGTGTAGTCTTGATGTTCGTAACATTGCATGACTCTCGTCAAAAGAAACTAAAATTAGTGTCGCACACAACATTTCTTTATCGGAGGCCGCAAGGCTGGTGTACTATCCTTTGTAACACGAAAATAATGATTAATAAAAATCAAGTGAAGTTTGAAGACAAGCCTTTGTGCTGGACTATGTTCGGTACCTGTGCCCTTTTAACGATGGTATGCCCAGATATTGTGTATGTACGGCAAGAGTCGAGTTAATGCAATAACGGCACCGTTAACGAGTCCAAACTTAGTCACTTATGCTGTTCTTACCTGTTACCCAGTCGTATTTACTTTCCAAACGCTTACCTGCCTGATGTGTAGTGCTTGTAACGCGTCCCCCCTCTTTTTTTGTCTTGCTTTCACTTTCCTTGCAGTCACACACACACTCCGCAATACTACAAGCAGACGAAGGTAAACGTACACCTGCATCACTGATAAATTCCATGAAGCTGATGACCTGACCACATTGTCAGTGCGCCAGAAATCCTACAGCCTGGAGGAGATTGCAACGCAAGAAGTTTATCCCTTCACCAGGAAAATTTAATAAACTACTAAAAACTCTAAAAATAACATAACAAGACATGTGATTTTTGTCATTTTCAATGGTTTGGTGCGGGTAGAGGTAGGGAACGAAAAATCCTGCTGTGCACACGGTAATAGAGTTTATCTTTACCGATGTTAGTATACATGTGAAAGTGAGCTGATAATGGCTAGGGGAAGGGAATCGTTTCAGGTTGGATGTCTTCAAGATATTTTTCCACCAAGGGGGTGGGGATATCAATTGACATTTCCCGGGAAACGCATTGCAAGTTGTTTCCCACGCTGATGTTTGGAAGGTATGTGGGGGAGGGGGGTGATCTGCTGGCCGTGGGACAAACATGTAAGTCTAGCTGTCGCTGTCTTGTTACATACAAAGAGTAAGATTTCGCTTTATTATAAAGAAATAACGGGTAGACAAACTGTATAACGTACATAGTAGTGCTCACTAGCCGAACGTTACTCTCGGACATGAGCCGTCACATTTTTCAACAGCTTTAACTTTTTTTTTTTGCGATTTTTTGACGGTTCCCGAGAGTATGATTATAAAATCATTTCCTTCGTAAAATCAGGGGTCTAGTGTAGCACTATAATAAAAAAAGAAACTGCTGCAATGAAACAGAAGACCATTACCAACTTTTTCAAAGGACTTTTTTTTGTATTACCTGTGCAGATATTTAAAGTTCTTTTTACTTGTAGGTTGCCAGGCTACATGTTCAGAAATGCTGTTACAAAAGGTATGTGTTCTAAATTATTAAAACTGAACAGTATGTGTGTAACGATCGTGTAATTATTTTTTTTTAACAATTTATTAACAATTTATATGGTGTTGAATTAATTATTTCTAATGAACACTATTTCTAAGTTTATTGTCTAATTATATGCACTGTTCACATCATGTATACCTGTGTTCATTTTCTGTAATAGGGCTATGAATGGGCTGTAGGAGAATGATTGTGTGTTTAAATTTTCAGGCTACATAAGTCACAGAGAAACTCTTGTAAAATGTTTATTAGTGATTCACTGTTCAGGTGAAAAGCTTAAATATTTAAGTTCTGAAGTTTTCTTTGTAAAACATGTGGTGGGGTATTTTTTGCATTTTCCTTATGAAACATGTATAATTTCCTTTGAGGAACTACTTACTACACATACATTGTAACACTGCAGGACAAGGGTTTTTATTTGGTGAATTACCGTAATACTATCTTATGTGATTGTAATTTTCTAATATGTTTAAAATTGTAATTTTATTTTAGTGGATTTGGTTCCAGAGGGGGAGACTAGAAACGCAGTTATTTAGTCCTGAATGTTCTCGATAGGGCGTAATGTTTGTCGTTATGGCCAGGTGGTCTTGGTAGGAGGCTGTAGCTTTGTTTCTTTTTGTGTTCTAGTTTTTTTTGCGGGAGTTTTGGCGCCGTTTGTTGTTTTAATGCGTAGTTTCTGATTGTGCCCTAGAATGGTTCTAGATAATGGAATGAATGACGAAGGTCACGCCACTGAGAACCAGCCAATGAGAGCACATTGTGTGGCGCCCCTTTGCCCTTCGTTCTGGAATGTTTTGCCTCCGCCATGTTTTAGAATAAGTCGTGACGCGATCCGGAACGGACGTGAGCAGGGCTGCGGCCCAAAGAATCTTATAAAGTGAAGTTCGGGAGTTGAAAAATGTAACATGCTCGGGTAGCACCGCTGTCTCTACTCTGTAACCTTTCTTTCGGACAAGTTTGAACTCTACAAAATTCGTTTCCGCCCATGCATGTAGGCCGCTAGGTGCAGAGAGCCAAGATGGCTACTCATTCTTCTTCGCCGCGTGTGTATATTCACAGTGTGCCAATTTCTTATCTAATTTGTCAGATTTAGTCTCGCTGCATTTCTGCTTGTAGTTTTCTGTGAACCGGATCCACTGTATTAAGACAAACAGTGTATTTTGTGCCGATGTAAATTGAAAAATCTAATAAACAAACAGTCTCGGATCATAATGAAGTACATTATTTAGTGACTTTTCTAAATTTGGTCCACAATGCGACGTAACCTACAAATTTACTGCCAGTAAATTCCAGAGTACTTGACTACAGGTGAAGAGAAATGTTCCAGTTTTTATCCCTGCCTATTTGGCTGGGTATCATCGAGCTAGGGCACTGGTCTAAGACTGGTGTGCTACAACTTGCGGCTCAAGTTGGGCTCGGGTACTTTTACAAGACTGTAACGCTACAACATGTGCCACAGTTGAATGCGTGCCATTTGTATTTGTACTTGCATACAATCAGTACAGCTGCGACGCTGAGCTGACAAAGTTAGGAAGGTAAATGTCATGCTGGCATTGTTTCTTCCTCTTCCCAAGGGCAATGAGAGCAAAGTGGGAAGCCGCTTCCTAGCAACTGATTGCGACATCATGCCTGCCCTCCCTCCAACACAGCAAGATCCCGTGTGCTGTTACAAGATTACAACACAACTCCAGTCGAGGCCAGACTCCTTGGCTTTACTCACAATGCACATTCAGTTACTTTGTTGACATTAACTGCAAAAAAAGAATGTAAAACCTTTTATTTAAATTACTGTTACAACCCATGATAGAGGTACCACGTGGTTTCACTTTTAGTTTTCATGTAAAAAATAGTTTCCTAACTGAACGTTCTTGGCATTTTACCGTACTCTCTTAAAACATTTTTTGGAACAGATGGAAAGGAGGGTACGAATTATTGCGCCATCTTTCTCATTGTCTCGCTGCAGAGGGAATGTCTGGGCGTCAGTGGGAAAAAGATGAGTGGGACGAGTCTTGACTACGCCGTTAACAGAAAAAATGTTTCACAGTGACAAGTCATGAATGGCACGTCACTGTATTTTTATGCTGTTGCCTGTTCATAAAGGAGTTATAAGAAAGGCCAGCTAGATAGCACACTGTCAAACACCCAGTACGGTATTCAGTTACGATCATACAAAACTTTGTGATGAAAAAAACAGTGGTTTACTTAATATTTGTATTATCGGCGATTTTGGATTATCCGAGGCAATAGTCACCTCCATTATCACAGACAATCGAGAGTTAACTGTATATAATTTACAAGTCCACAATTTAATATAAAAAATATAATAAGCCTACCATTTACCTATTAATCCTAAGAAGCAAACTTAACATATGAAATGTAAGTACTCACACGCCACTAATTGTAACTGTACAGCATACTTTTTCTGGAAAGTTATCTTTGGCAACCTGAATATAGTCAACAACTACATTTACTTTCTTGCCGATTAGCTTTTTCCGTAGAAATTCTCGAGCCTCAAACATCCATGGGATGTCATACAGAGGCCTAGAACCTTTTGGCCGGGGTGGTAAGGGTTCACCTGGCTTTTCGTCAGCAGGCCTGAAAAGAAGACAAAACAAACACATTACGGATCTATATATACAAAAAAAACTATTAATGTAAGGTATGTAGCCAAACTGATTCACAAAATTCTTGAACAATTCCTATACATTCCCATTTTATTATAAAAACATTCCTGGACGCCTGCAACTTACGCCTGACAATGCTCAGTTAAGAAAATTGTTTCTCTAGGTTTTAAACAAACTCTCCAAATTTATAGAATGAGTTCATGAATTTTTTTAGTTAAAAAACAATTTAAAAAATAACTGTCAACATAATTTTATAATTTTTTTACTAAAATCAAAGATTGTCTGCATGGTATGTTTCTTGCAGTTGTGTATCTGTATATGTAAACAAGCAAAATCTCTAAAATCAGCCTGTCTATTTATCTGAAATTAGGGTTATAAGTTTCAGAAATCTTGACTTCAAAATAGAACTTAAAATAAACAAGTGGATCACAAATTAACATTTTCAAAAAATGTCCTTACGTTATCAGTTCCAGCTACGGAAGTATACAATTATCTTCAGATAAAGAGAAATACAATACCAGGGTGGCCACCAAATCTGAATGTTAAAATTCATGCATTTTTCCAGGATTTCAAGGTCCAAATTTTTGTTTTTCAAGGAATCGTCTAAATAACTAAACTGTAGGACTACACATATTTAAATACTATTGTGGGATCTTATGACTTACTGTAGACACTCTCCAAAATACCACTACGTAACTACATAGGTACCTACACACACATTTAAGTTACACATAAGACCACAATACTAAGAAATCTTACATTTTACTACAAACCAAAGAGGTTAAATTTAACTGTTGGAAATGATTATAACATTCGATGGTTTTTGTAGGCCAATACAACACACAAATAACGTGATGGAGGATGCACATGTAGGCATATGAAACAAAATTGTTATTAGAACAATAACACTAGTATATTGTTTATTTCAGCTGTGAAATCAAGATATTTTGCAGGGGAAAAAAATGCAATTAATTAAGCTACGTTGACCTTTCAACGTTCTCCATGATAACTACGAGATAAATGTTTTACGTAATATTTTAGGAAATAGCGTCAGTATAAATATTTTCAAAGTACAAAAAACAGGATAGAGAATAACTTAGAATTTTTATTTTATTTTATTTCTGTGTACTCCATTTGATCCCAAAACTGGGATATGGAGCATAGCAATAATAAACTTGAATGTGTTCATTCGTGTTTTGAAGTTAATTATTATTTCGTATTGAAAATAATATGCAACAACTATACCCTAGTTGTTATCACTATTTCTTGCCGCAAATAATATTTATGCTGCATTATGCCATTCGTTTCTCGTATTTTATGCGATGCACGAAGAAAATCTAATGCCTGTGTCGTTTCCCCAAGATGATTCTGGCAAATTATACGTCACATCGTGATTACAAACAGAAAAGTCTTCGTTCTTATTTCATTTTGCCGTGATAAAATATACAATATGAATTTTATCACTGCATATTATGAAGGATAATTAACGGGTAGCACGCAAAAAACACAATAAATAAACACGTTGCTTTACAACCTAAACAACAGCCATTTTATCGTCAATTCGATTCTCTCGAAACTGGTTTTCTAGTCGAAAATAGACATTGATTCACGTAGCAATAGATCTCAAATTAAAGACGCACTACAAAACATGTCATAAAGATTGCGCAAATCTTTTGTAATTTTAACTCTGTATATTTTAATTAATTTCAGTTCATAAAAAATTGTTCCTGTACGAACGACACTTTACTACAAAACAGTTCACCACAAGACCAAAATGAATTCACATCCATCCTGGTCCATTTTTTTCCCCTGGAGAAAGATGAATACTGAATTAAACACTATAACATCGAAAGCATTGTGTACAATTTAGTTGGTAAGTGGAGTTATCCTTCAAAGTTTCATTCATTTTTTTCTGCACCTCTAGGTATATTTTCTTCTCAGTTGTAGGTCCCACCTGTTGATCTTCAGATAATTTTATTTAATAAAATGTGAGACTATTTCGAGATAAAATACGGCTTTCCTCTGTATTTATTTGGAGTATACAGTAGTAACAAAAGATTGCCAGGATAAACACTAGGGAAAACACATGTACTTAAGAAAGTATCAGACTTTTTTTTTTACTATATTTTGCTATAGTGAGAAATTTTTGAGCCATTTAGAGGTTTCGTTATAATTAGGTTTACCTGTATAGGGGCAGAACAAGGTACGGTAAAATATTATTTTTAATTTACTAAAACAAGTTTTGTTAAGTTCCGTACGCCTGCTAAGTTTTCTACCAAAACAAATTAGGTATACTTTGGGGAGATGGGAGGCAAAATGGGGTACAGCGGAAGAGCGGGATACCTAAAAATTTTTTGAAACAATTTTCCTTTTCAAAATGTCATTAATGACCCATAACATAATTTGCCCCATTTATCAATTTTCAAAACCACTTGTTTCAGAAATATTATTGTTTCAGAAATATTATTGCATTTAAATGAAAAACCTGCAAATGAAGTTGCAGGTACCAGCAAATATTTAATCAGGAAAATACCTGTTGTCAAGAAATATTATCATGGTGGCCACACACTGACAAAAGGAAAATTCCCTAAATTCCCTGACAGAAAACAAAAAATTTCCCATCTTTACAGAATCATACGACAACTTTTTGGAGATTTATTTATAGGACGGCGAGCGATGTCTGGAGAAGTCAAGGAAAAGTTGGGGAATTCTCTAAAATAACCGGGAATTTCTAAATTTAATAAACAAACATTTCAGTGGGTGGTATTAACACAACGTATCATTATATTGGTATTTATACCAATTTTCAAATTCCATAACATATTTTCGTACCGATATTGTAGTTGTAGGGAACAGTGGATTTGACATGAGGTACCAGTTTTTAGTCTCAAACACGTGTTTTTTATATTTTTTGTGTTGTGTACCAGAATTTTCAGGTTCCCGCCAATGTTGCCAGACTAATGGCTTTCCTGACAATGTGTTGTGATGTTTTCAAATTTCCACAGTGGTAAAAAATTACTCTCATGGTGTTTCTTGCGCGTACTATTTGCAAAGGGCCGTAAATTTTAATGAATTTTTAGTTAATAAAGTGGGTTTTAAACAATTGTTATGTTTTCCCCAAGACTTCGTAATAGAAATTGAAGGGGCGGACTTGGCAACATAGGATCCACAGTTCGCTTTTGTTCTTACCATGTGGCATGCTGATAAGTTTGTTAATCGTCGTATTTTATTGTTTATTTGACATGGCGCGAATATTTTGTTCTATGGTTCGAGCGAGTACATCTGTATTAGTATCTTCTGAACACTTCTGAAGTCCGTGGATTTACATTTAAATTCTACCGTACCGCGTAATGGAGGAACACGCCTGAACTTTTTGGCTCTTGCAGTGACAAAGGTGTGTTAAAAAATTATAGCATAACGTGATCTTGTGTGTGTTTATGAAAATGAAAAAATGAATTAAAATATCTTGGAAACGTAGGTTTCATGAGTGTTATTTCCACGACGTAATTGATTTAGGCAAAACAGTCATGGCAGGAAGAAACAGGCTGTATTTAGGTCATATTGGTTAACCGATCCTACTACTATTAAATAAATCGCTAAGTTCCTGGTGATGACTCTGCAAGGTGCCATTGGTGCAATGTTAATTTTTCTTCAAGCAGCATGGGTCAGCGTTCCGTTATGAGACACACTGAAGGCAGAAAACCTTAAGTAGGCTGGGAGCTTAAGCTCTGTGAAGGTAGGCCTAGATACATTTTTTCCAAATCTGTACCGTGTCACATTGTTTCCAGATTAGTGTCACAGCAAAGAAGCTTCAGTTACAGCGAGATAAGATAGGTTTTTACATCACATTTAGGCTTGCGTCGTATTTCATGGATGAAATGAGTTAAATGCTAGAGGGGAAGAAAGTTGTAGTTTGTTTTGACGAATCATAAAAGAAAGCTTCGCAAAAACAATAGGTGCACATTGCAGTACGTTTTTGGGACTGAAAGAGTGATGGTGTAGTGACTAGGTATTACACATCTGTTTTAGGCTAATTAATAAATGCTTTTAACTCTGGTATCGAGAGTTTTTCTCTCCATAACTTCACAACAACAGCATTATAAATTAAAAGAGGAAAGTGAATTGACATAAGTGAAAATTGTTATATTTGAATATTCCCAGAACTTTGTTGCTTTATAAATAATGAAGATATGATAGAATTTCCGCAAGGTGAAATTATATTGATAATTAGTGTTTAGCTTCACAAAAAAATGATAATTATTAACTATCACTAAATACAGTGTACCGACCAAACTACTGATTTTAGACATGTATAGTTTACTGATGGAAAATGTTTCTACGGACATTATAAGTAGTCCTATGTATATTTTTTTGTTCTGTTAGATTAAGTTAAAGTTGGGTTAGGTTATGTTAGTTTAGGTTCGATTCTGTTACAAACATTAAATTAGGTCAGGTAAGGTAGGTCTTTTAGAGATATTAGTAGTCCTACATAAAAAAATTTATTCTTAATATTCACCCAAAAAGAATTTTGTCGCGATCATACAACCTGGTTAATTTTATTAATATTTTGTTGGTCAGGGAAATAACAGCAGCTGACCTGGAAACGTCAGGGAAATTTTTTTTACAGGTTTTGCTGGCCACCCTGATTTAACATATTTTCCAATAATGGTATAGCTTTCAAGTTCTTTGTTACACTTTTGGGTTTGATATAACTTTCAAATTCTTTCTAACACTTTTGGGTCTGATATAACTTTCAAGTTCTTTCTAACACTTGTGTCGTCCAGCCAGTGTACTTCACAAAAATTCAGCAGAAATAATGTGCACCCTCCACCTCTCGTACACCTTCCATCAGTAGCTCTACCTCTCACTATCCTTCACTCACTTGCTCTCTCACTCTCCTGTGCTCTCCTTCACTCTATCTTTCCAACTTTCTCATAACTTTGTTTTTCTCACCAAATGATCATGCAGTTATCATTTCCCACAGCTAGAGTTGTACAAATATGTGTTTTTGTATAAACAAAATGAATATGAAACAATGATAAATGTTTTGTTTAAAAATTCCAACATTATTGGAAATAAACAAGCAGGTTATGCATACATTATAATTGTAATTATGAATGCTTGTACAAACATTAATTTTAAAATGTTAGCATTAACAAAACAAAAATTTCAAAACACGAAAGTTATTTGCTAATTTTGGTTTAGAAAAGTCATGCCCGCCCATGAGCTACATAATTATAAAGTGCCTTGCCCCACTACCCCAATGTATGGTGGATTACTTTAATTATTTTCACTTTCTTATTACTGTTGGTGTGTTAAATGGACCTCCCTACTAAGGTGTTGCTACTCCTTGAGGCTGCTCAGGTATCTCTGCAACTGTCTACGTGGGTGTTGCTGTTGCAGGAACTTACTCTTTTTAAAGTAGTTAGTAGACTTCAGAGAACTAAAGAGCCTGGTCATACAGAAATAGAGCCTGGCTTACCTGAATACTATTTTAAGATGGACAGATCATACCAGCTGTTTTTTTTTTGTTCATGATTTACACCTAGATGTTTTACTTAATTTAGGCCTAATGAATAGTAATTTCTCTTATAATAATTATTTTTTTTATGATAAATGAATATCTAACCATTGAGCACCAATATTTAAACACTGAATTTCAGTTAAGTCTATTTTCATAAATGTATAGATGTTTGTACCTCACAAGAACTATGGAAATTTTGGATTTTTTTATATATATATATATATATACATAATTTTTTTTTTTTTTTGTTTGAGAAAAGGGACTCAGAACATGCTGGTGCTGCCAAAATGTAAATGTATCCCTCAGCATATGCCGTTTTTTGTTTGATTCCTTTTAGTCTCTGTAACCCAATTTCAAAATATTATAAAATGTAATAGTAAGTGTTAGTAAGTATGTTTAATTTCACGTAAGTTAGTTTTACAGTAAGTGTAATATAATTAAGACAGTTTCTAGTTGCGGGCGCTTTCATCCGTGGACCTTGAGGGCTACCTCGACGGCGGCCATTTTCGGCTCGCCCCAGTCCTTCTTGTGTCTGCCATGTGTGTAGGCAGGTGTTGTAGACAGCACAAAGGACGCTTCGCTAGACATGAGTCTCGAGTTTGATGAAAGTTAGTTTGTTGTTAACGTATGGCGCAAACTCATTTACAGTATAACAGAGTTACCTGCAGTCGCAACTTTATAAATTAATCACAGGACTTACTGGCCCATGTGGTACGCACTCGGTAAAACGTGGGTGGTCTTTGTGATTCACAAATGCATGTAGAGCATTGGAAAATCTCTTAATATTGATGGTGCAAAGGGTTTAGTTTGAAAAATAGGACAGTGGCTCACCGGAAAGTCTTTTCTTTTATAATGTAGCCTACTATGTTGTAAAAACTGACAGTGCGCGCTTTGGCAAAATTTTACGAAATACAATCTTATAACAACTCAATTGTTTGTTTCATCCGCAAACTCTTGTAGCCCACAGTTATAAATCCTAAGATGAGAACATGTTTCACTACATGTGATGCCGAGGCACCCAAACAAGTGTTTATATCGGACAACATAAACCTGTACCATCACATAATACTGACATTTTCAGCTTCTAACCTGTTGATGTATTAAAAAACTGTAAATGTCAATATTTTAGAGGTCGGGGATCGCCAAAAATTTGTAAAAATTCTAATAACGACCCCTTCAAATCGAAATAATGACCCTATCCCCAGAAACCGTGAAGGGTCGTTAAATCAGGAGTTGACTGTATGCTAGTTTTTTTTTTCTGTCTGGCATTCAGTTTCTACTGCCTATTTTACTTCTGCTTCCATTTAGAAACAGAAACAAGATACAGCGTGAAGACATGCAAAACTATGGTAGTTAACCTATAACTGAAATTGTAGGGACGTTGGCATCAAAGTTTCTATCTACTTAGGGAAGAATATTAGCTTGTCATTAAAACAAAGATTTTTTTAATTTTTAACGTGCATGACTAATTTATGTTAATCACACTACTATTACAGTAAAACAAACATTTTTAAATTAAGAAAATTACAGTATCCTCATGGCATCAGTATTAATTACAATTTACGGTAAGTAAGGGGCTGGCAACCGTGAAGTTGATAAACAAAATTAACGGTGCATTCCGATTGATTACACTTGTCTTGCACACAATTTCCAAAATAATGTACTACGAACCAGATTATGTTGTAAATAATGTATGATATCCCATTTCTCAAAGGTGTTTTATGTAAAAATAACAATCTATAATACTAAAGACATTAAAAGTAATGCTTCAGGCATCTACAACAATTTCGACCATAAGGCAATTACGTAATTGGTGTACTACACACATTGATTTGAAAACATTAAAATTTTGTAGTAGCCATTACTGCAAAATAATATATACAATATAGTGATGGCCCGATAATGGAAAAACCCGATACCGATGCAGGTTCCGATGTATAAGATTTTACCGATCCGATACCTGAAAATCAATATTTTAAATATCTGTAGGAACAATTTGAGTCAAAAAGTACAAAGAATTTTTACTGTTCTTCATTTAGACTATTATAACAGTAGTGAAACGCTGATTTAAAAAACTAATAAAATACAAAACCAGACACTAGAATAGTATAATAAAATACATGCTTTAAAATGTGTTGATAATATCAACTTGATATGTGCGTGGTCAGTCATTACACGTTGAAAATGCCACAGTCAACCTCCATAGCTTCTACTTCAAAAGATACACAATAATTTGTGTTAAAAAGAAGTTAATTAGGAATTTTTATGTAGTGGTTTAAGTTTAAGAAATAAGACTTGGGTTCTGATGTAAAAATGTTAGTAACTGAACATGTTGTGGTGAGAGGCGGTTCCTTTTTTCTGTACAAATTCCGTTAGAGGTGCTAAATAACCCCTCTGAAGCTACTGAAACAGGAGGAACGGCCAGTTTATTTTGAGCAAGCAGTTTTAGGTTTGGAAAATATAAAATTTCTTTCCAACAGAGCAAAGGGTCATCCAACAGTGGAATAGTAGGCTCTGTTAAGTACTGAGTCAATTCATTTGGTGCATCAGTTGTGGTTTGAGATGCATCTGACATCTTAAATCATTTCTGCACAAATCTGCTGCAATGCTGACACTTCAGTTTGAGGCTGAGGAGTAGGTACTACTGCTAAATGTTCACAGACGTAACCAAAACCACTTTTTCCTGCACCGGCATTTGTAAATAAAGACCTCCGAAGGATTGCCAACCTCAGAGAAACATAAAATGTAGTTCACCAAGAGGAATACACGGTGCGTTCCGTGAGCACAGTGCTGCTGTCGTGCTTTACGCTACATGCCATTTGGCCGCTTATACTCATAGAATACAGCAGCAGCACTGGGGTAGCAGTCTCAGCGAAGACTTGACTGCTATCTACAAGTGTATATTCTGTAACTTTTTTTTGCATTTAGAGTGGCATTTCGATCTTCACTTTGTTGTTTAACGTTAAGTAAATAATTTCCCGTGACTGTGTTTATGTTTTACGGCATCGCTGTGTGTATTTTAAGTGAGAATTATTATACTTTTGTAATATAATTGATTTGCGGTAAAGATTTTTAAGCAGTTGCTGCTAGAAATCTTTGACTCGTTAACTCTTTCGGTTGTTATGTTTGTGTACATTGTACCGTTTTGCCAAATTTTAATGTCAAGTTTGCGAAATGAACTTCAGTAATGATGAATTGGTTGTAAACAGTTCAAATCAGTATTGTTTTCTGTCACATTGTCGCTTTCAGATGGTAGGAGTGAAGGACTAATGTGCGAGTTAGCCAAGATAATGACTGTGACCGATGTACCGATATTATATTGCTGATTGTCGATAACGGTAAATGTACCGATAATGCCGATATCCGATATCGGTAATCGGACATCGGGCCATCACTAATACAATATATCTATTATAATATTGTAAAGTAATAATGCGTACGATTTTTATATTGTGAAGATCCTAATTTGAAGTACTGCACAAATTGATTCTTTCAAGAACACTTTAAAAGTGACTAAATAAACAACGTGTGTCAGATTAAAAAAGGCAAGCGTATGAATGCTACTATAGTATTTTATTTAATGCTTAAGTTCTTTGAACTTAAACGGAACTAAACATTCTGTTTTGTATAAAACCTGAAAGTTATTGAACATTTGTTTAGCGAATATCTTAACGAAACTGACAAAAGAAAGTCAAGTACTTTCAATTTCAATTTTGGTATACTGTACTGTGGAGAACACTTTGTTATGATGAAGAGGATTGGGGGTAATGTTATAAATACCACGAGCCTAGCCTGGAGGACGGACTAAAGAAGACGATGACTGAATTGGGGAATCGTGACGTCCTCTTCAAGCCTTCCAGCCGTCACCAGTTCGCCAGGATGGTTCCAGGTCGAGACCCACGCCATGCCTTTGTCTGTTACTAACCGAACCTGTTATCATCAGCCCTCTGCATCAAGCTAACAGGGAAGTTTAAAGTGTCCAAATGGACATCCATCATAGAATAGAACCTTAAATAACTAACTAAGCAGCTGCTCCCCTATTTAAATTATGTAGTACAACCGTGTAGTATTCTTAAATATGTATAGATAAACCAGCTGTATTTATGTAATGTTATTTAACTGTAACCCTAGACCTTAACTTTATCCGCAACTAGTTTCAGTAGAAAGTGCCTACATGTGACTACAGCCACCCCACCCTTTTAACGCATGTGTACAACTGTTTAATTGTATTGAAACAATTTGCACTATCCTACCCAAAACATATACAAGTAAAATTGACTTTTTGAGTAAGTGATTCAATATTATTTTACAGCTTGAGGAACAGATGTAAAAAAACGGCTACTTCAAAAATCTGCTCAGTGTCACCTTAAACAGGTATCAATGTATGCCATAATATGACAACTAAAAACATTACAAAATACTATTCTTAACTACAGTAAAACCTCATATTTAAGTTACCGTTATTTACGTTCTCCCGCAAATTGCACTTTTTACTTCAGGTCCCGTTTGTCTTCCATTTAGTGCAATGTTAAATTTTCCCGCACATAACATCATTAAAAATTTGTTTTTCCCGCTGTTTACGTTTTCGTCCATGATTTCGCCATACAAGGACGATATAAAACATGAGATTTCAGAGTCTCAGATGACGAAGAAAGGACATCTAAACTTGTTTTTAAATACACTAGACCCCGATTTTTCGAACCCTGGATTTTACGAATATACTCTCGGGAAAAGTCAAAAAGTGGGGGAAAAAAAAGGTAAAGCTGTTGAAAAATGTGACGGTGCACGTCGGAGAGCAAAGTTCGGCCGCAGAGCACTATGTATGTTACACAGTTTGTCTACCCTCATTACTTTTTAATAAATTCAAAGCTTACTCTTCGTAGATAACAAGACCGTGACAGCTAGAGTTACCTGAAACAACTTTCAATGCTGGGAAATTTCAATCTATAACCTCACCCTCACCCTTGACGGAAAAATATCTTGCGGAGTCCGCAACTCGAAACCCTCCCGTTTCCCCTAGCCATTATCAGCTCGCTTTCACGCGTATATTATGCCGGTAAATATAATCTCTATTACCTTGTGCACCACAGGATTTTTCGTATTCCCACCTCTATGCACACACCAACCACTGAAAATGACAAATAATCACATTTCTTGTATGTTATTTTTTGAGTTTTGGCAGTTTTTAGTAGTTTATTAAATTGCCCTGGTGAAGTGAGAAACTTCTTGTGTTGCAATCTCCTCCAAGCTGTACGATTTCTTGCGCCGACGCTGTGGTCAGATCATTGGCATAATGAAATTTCTCCGTGATGAACATATCCTTTGTCTGCATGAGAATATTGCGCCCAAGGCCTTGGAGAAGGGAGGGGGGAGGGGGGAGAGAGTGTGTGTGTGTGTGTGTGTGTATGCGTGTGTGACTGCAAGCTAAGTTGAAGCAAGACAAAGAAAGAGGGTGGGACTTATCAGCACTACACATCAGCCAGGCGACCATTTGAAAGTAAACAAGGCTGGGCAACAGGTAAGAACAGCATAAGTGACTAAGTTTAGACTCGTTGACGGCGCCGTTTTTGCGTTAACTCGACTCTTGCAGTGGCATGCTATCATTAAAAGGGCACTAGTACCGAACATAGTCCAGCACAAAGGTTGTCTTCAAACTTCACTTGATTTTTTTTCCTCATTATTTTCGTGTTGCAAAGGATAGCACACCAGCCTGGCGGCCTCGGTAAAAATGTTGCGTATGACATTAGATTTAGTTTGTTTTGACGAGAGTCTTGTAAACCTTTTTAGGTTTATTTTTCCATGCAATGCTACAGATATCAAGACTACATGAGCACGAGCAGGCATCCGTGTTTTGAGTTTTATTTTTTTTCGTGACATAGATTGGTGGTATCGATCGTTCGTAGGTGTGATTTTAATCGGAAGACGTTTGTCTATTAATACAAACTTAAATTTAAGTTATTATTTGTAATTTTTTGTGTGAAACTATATGGATGTCAGACTATGTATTCACGAGAAGACACTCTGTGGTCTGTGTTTATTTTTCTCTTTTTTTTTTCCCGGACGTGGGTCGGTCATATTTACCGTTCAGCGGTACCATTTTAATCGGAAGACATCAGTCTTGTGGTATAAAGTTATACCTTAATGACAACTTGTCTCACTTTCCCGCAAAATGCTACGAAAATCGAGATCCCATTGGATATACTTTGCGGAAAAAAAGTAATTTTAAAATTTGGTAAAGGGGTTGGGGGCAAAATTGGCCTCAATCGATTTTACGAATGTCATAAACGGAACCGTCAGTATTCGTAAAATCGAGGGTCTAGTGTAGAACAAAGAAGAACATTTACAGCGAAATTGGTGATGATCACGTGCAAAGCCATAAGAGAATGACCGTGATTGCATGTAATGCTTGAGCTCACCGCACAATAAATTCAAGACGGCAGCAATACAATTGCAGCCGCTAGTGCTATCGACTGTTTCGAACACTATTGATCGCTGTACTCATGTTGGCAACATTGATCTCTTTACCAGCATTCATTTGTCTTTGTTTTTCGCGCAAATAATGGTAACTTTAACCTAAAATTTGCAAAACATGTTTGAAAATGTTTTATTATAATATAAACAGATGTGTTTTAAAATAATTTCCATTTTAGTGTAGAGTGTTTAGATTGTTATATAATGGTAATGTAATGGGAAAAAAAATAGCTGACATTTTCGATAAAACAAAATTTGATACTATAATCATGGAGAAGTGTGACAAGTTCGTGGGAACACGTGTTGGTCTGAATAAAGAACTTTACATTCCCGTTCAAATGTGTACTGTTGTTGTTAATATTGTGATAGCATTACAAAAAATGGTAAAATACTTAACAGTATTAACGAAACTGTAAAAAATATTAGATCTAACATTTTAAGATGTTCTCTTGGAAAGTACATGTGCCAAAAATCTTACCATAATAGTATATTTAATTCCAATATTGGTAACTTACACTGTACCAACCAATTATTATGTGACAAAACATGATAAATGCATTGCTTGCAATAATACTATCACTTCAATTTTACCTGTAGAGAGTTTTTTAAGTAACATGAAAACAAAGTACTAAATAAGGTTAGCTGGATGGGTTTTTTGAGATTTCCTTTAATTTACACTTTCCCACTATTTACACTTTTTCGCACTGTCCCCATGAAAAGTGTAAATAAGGGGTTTCACTATATTAAGTCATTTTCTAATGGGGTCAACACAAACAGTATTACCTAGGTGGCCTGATGCTAGCAAGGAAGACTTTCTTCAAAGTTCCATCTGCGAGTTTTATCACAAGGGCATCACCATTCACTACTTCATAAACTGTCCCGCTGAATTCCTTGTCTTTGCCAGTCACCTGTTGACAAAAAAAAAAACTTTTGAATCAGGTTTCACTACATTTCACCTGTTTCATTACATATACAGTAAAAACTCTTTATAACATCCCCTTATATAACGACTTCTCTATAACAACCCTTTCCTCAAGAACCGTGGGGTTTTAAAATAGGGGTTTTGCTGTATATTTAAACCTCTTTATAAAGACCACCCCTATATAAAGACCCTATTCTAGGGAGGTTTTACTGTATTAAGAGCCTGTATATTTTTGTACAGTTTGCCTAAAAATCAAGACCTATTAAAAAATTATGTACTGTATTTCATATTTTAGTATTACATAGTTTATTATAATTATTTGCTTTCATTTGATTAAGATTACCGTACATTATTTTCAGTATATTAAATTTTTTTAAACCAATAAGTTAAAGATTACATGTAACTAGTCTGGAATATGTTTTGTTTCATTCAACAGAATTATTGTTGAACACCTGATTTCTTCTAAAAGTATTGTACCATTCACTTAACTTTAGTTTTGTGAACTAAGCTGTATGGACCACTTTCATTAAGATGGCTAGGTATTGCATCACTGGATTACTGTACTTTTTCCTTCTTGTATACACAAACACACAATTGAATTTTTTACCCATAAACTACAAATTATATCCAAGAATTAAAATACGTAATTCCACACAATCAGCACAATAGCAAAACACAATAAAAAATGCAATGTAAAGTGAAAACCTCTTAAGAAGTTTCCTATTCTAGAAGTTTCAAGCTTAATAAGTTAAATAATTTTGTGCTCTGTCTATTTCCACATGCTTAATTGAACCCTTTCAAGGAGTTTTCCTGGTTAATAAGCATTATTATTTTCAGTCCCAAAACAAATGTCTTAACAGGGTTTTACTGTATTTGTAGCTCCTCATTACACCATCCATAAATTTCTTTGCTAGTAAACGCACTAGCGACTAGGACAAACTACATTACTGTACATATGATAAAGTGAACTACGGCATGCCAATGACTATCAAATACAGTAGCTGTAATGCTAAATGCACCCAGAAATCCTAATTTTGTTATTACATGACCTGGTAAACGCATGAGCGTGTAGGTATTCAGTCTACACAGCACAACAGAGCACAGCACAACAGAGGACAGTACTGAGAGTAAGCCTGAGGTAGTGTTTCTGAGCTACGCCAGAATGTGTACTGTGTGGAATACTCTACCAACTAATTACGTACTTCTATAACAGACAAGAATACAGTGATGTACGATAATGTGTTTAGAGAATGCGGTGTTTATTTTGAGTTACATATAGCTAAAAAAAATCTAAGTTTCAATCAAAAATGTATGTAATTATTTTAATTTACAGACAAGGATACCCTCTTTCCACATATTTTCACAAATTATCAAGTCCATATCTTATTGTACACCACCTATCTTGCACATCATTTCTACCATTATTCTTCTTTAACTTCTTTCTCCACTGACATCACATTGTAATTTACTGTACTTAAAAAAAGTACATTATTTACTGTAAAAGTTTTAAAGATAACCATTTACTCTTCGTTCAGTGAGAATACAGTAAATCCTCGTATAATGCACACTCACAGCACATTTTCCTTATTGCGCACATTTTAATTAGCAGCCTTTAAATGTATGTAGAGCATGATTTTCTATTGCACACACCTCAGTTCTACAATTTTTGTTGCCATGTAGGAAAATGTGTTAACTTTTGTATGCCCATGCACTTTTCATTTCTCTAATCACTAAACTACTCCCTGCTGCAATGTTTATGTCTGCACTGCTTATCATGGCTTCTGACGTCTGACGGGGAATCCGAAGGCCACCAAGTTGTTTTAAGAGTATTTATCAATCCATGTGCTAAGCTTGTAGTCGGTGTGCTTCCTACAGCAACACAGGAGTTCTGTAACTTTACGGTATATTAAGTGCTATTTATTGTGTTACGTTAACTTACATTTTTCTTTTTGTTTAATTTTTCGCAGTTTATGCTGCAATGCCTGAAAAAAAGGTGAAACTACCAACTAAAAACAGTACAAAAAATACTCTTTCTCGCAGTGAAAATTGATGTTCTACATCAATTATATTCCGGTCGAAAGTCAACAGATGTAGCGTGGACACTAAATTTACCCAAATCCAGTGTGAAAACCATATACAGTAAGTCTTCTAGAACTGTAGGTAGGGTAAAATATGTGATGGCATGAACTGCTACCAAAGTGGCCCGCACCAGGCATCGTACACCTGAGAACAAGGATGAACAGCTTGTTCTCTTGATATAATACCAGAACCAGCAGAATTCACTAGTGAATCTAGCTACTGTCCAGAGCACTGCATTTTCATTGTACCAAACTCTGCAGCAGAAAAGTGAGGGTTCGCAGGATAAACAGTTCAACAACAGTCATGGATGGTTTGATTACTTCAAGAGGCGTCACAATTTACAAAACATAAAAACTACATGTGAAGCAGAAAGTTCAAACTGGTGCAGCAGCAAATTTTGCCCCTGACCTAGAGAAAATTATTGAAAATTATTGCTAAAAAGCAATTTACCAAAAGGATTTTTGGAACCCTCAAAAAAAAAAAATATATATATATATATAAATTAAGTGACTTAAAGAAAATGGCATATTAATCGTAATTTAAGTCTTTTAAAAATACTATAATTGACCAGATCACAGACTCTTGCTGATTGGCAGCATCAAATTTAAATGTAATGTTTCTTTCACCTAGCAACAAGGTTAATACTAAATATATTAGTATATACATACATACTGTAATTGATTTGGAAACTAAAACAAGCTGGCTAGCAAAACCTGTAAAAAAAAATTCCCTGACTTTTCCCTGACTTTTCCAGGTCAGCTACTCTTATTATCCTGACCAATAAAATATTAATAAAATTAACCAGATTACATAATCGCAACAATTTTTATTGGGTAAGTATTAAGAATTGCCACTCATCGTGTATCTGCAAAACTATTGATTTTAAACATATACAGTAGTTTATTTATGAAAAATGTTTTTAGGGACGTTACAAGAAGTGCTACAAAAAAAAACTTTTTTGTTAGGTTAGTTTAAGTTACGTTGTCAGGTTAGGTAACAAATTTTTTACATAGGACTACTTTTAATATATCTAAAAGCCTTACATAAAATTTTTTGCTAGGTTGCCTTATTTAGGTTAGGGAATCTAACATGACCTAATTTAACTTAAACTAATATAACATAACCTAACCTAACTTAAAATAACGTAACCTAACATAACAAAAAATTACGCAGGACTACTTATAATGTCTGTAGAAAGATTTTTCATAATAAACTGTAAACTGTATGTCTAAAATCAATAGTTTGGCCAGTACACGATGAGTAGTGATACTTAATATTTACTTCTTTTTTTTGTGAAGCTGAACACTACTTATCAACATAACTTCACCTTGCAGAAATTCTATCATATTTTCATTATGTATTTACTAAGCAATAAAGTCCTAGGAATATTCAAATGCAACAATTTTCACTTAAGTCAATTCACTTTTAAAAAGCTGTTGTGAAGTTATGGAGAGAAAAGCTCTCGATACCAGAATTAAAAGCATTTAATAAGTGGCCTGGAAACAATAGTGTAATACCTGGTCACTACACCATCATTATTTGAATCCCAAAAACACACTGTAATGTGCACTTGGTTTTAAGAAACTTTGCTCAATGATTCGTCGAAACAAACAACAACTTTCTTCCCCTCTAGTAATTAACTCATTTCATCCACGAAATACCATGCAAGACCAAACGTGATGTAAAAACCTATCTTATCTAGCTGTAACTGAAGTATCTTTGCTGTGACACTAATCTGGAAACATTGTTGTTTCACATGGTATAAATTTGAAAAAAGCATCTAGGCCTACCTTCACAGTTTAAACTCCCAGCCTACTTAAGTTTTTCTGCCTTCAATGTGTCTCATAACGGAATGCCAGCCCATGTTGCTTGAAAGAAAATTAACACTGCACGAATTGCACCTTGCAGAGTTGTCACCAGGATCTTTGTAATACATTTAATAGTAGTGGATCGGTTAACCAATAGCCTGTTTCTTCCTGTCATGACTGTTTTCCATAAAATAATTACGTTGTGGAAATAACACTCATTGAAAATACATTTCCAGATAGTTTTTATGCACTTAACCATTTTCATAAACACATGCGAGATCACGTTATGCTGTAACTTTTTAATACAACTTTGTCACTGCACAAGTCAAAAAGTTCAGGCGTGTTCCTCCATTACGCGGTACGGTAGATAAAATACAATTTAAATGTAAATCTACGGACTTCAGACATGATCAAAAGAAATTAATACTCGCACTAACCATAGAAAGAAATATTAGCGCCAAGCCAAGTAAATAAATAACCGACAACAATTAACGAACGTATCAGCATTCAGCATGCCGCATGGTAAGAACAAAAGCAAACTGACAATCCTATGTTGCCAAGTCCACGCAGTTAATTTATACTACGAACTCTCGGGAAAAATACCACAACTGTTTAAAACCCACATTATTAACTAAAAAGTCATTAAAATTTACGGCACTTTGCAAACAGTACGCAAGAAACACCACAAGAGAGTAATTTTTTAACACTGCGGAAACTTGAAAACATCACAACACATTGTCAGTGAAACCACTTGTCTGGCAACACTGGCGGGAACCGATGAAAATTCTGGTACAAAACGCCAAACAAAATTGTATTTGAGACAAAAAAAGGCACAACGCGTGAAATCCACCATTTCACACAACTATTATGTCTGTACGAAAATATATTATAGAACTAGAAATTTGGTATATGTACCAAGAAAATGGTACGTTGTGTTCGCGGAAAATTTGTTTACCAAATTTTGAAATTCCCGTTTTATTTAGAGAATTCCCTGACTTTTTCCTTACTTCTCCAGACGTCTTAAATTCCCTGACTTTTCCCGGTTTTCCCTGTCGCTTGCCACCCTGTAAAATGTTAATGTTTGTAATGATGTGGAGATATCACAAGTTCAAAATGTTCTTTTAATTACGTAAAAACGTTTTCTGTAAAGGCCGCGGAGCGGCACCACTGACTGGCAACGCTGGTAGCTTGCGCGCGAAAGGCAGTTTTGTCTTCTTCAAGATGGCAGCAGAGCCAGTTGTGCGGGAGTGGAGTGACGATGGAGGCAGAACCGATAGGGTTGAAAATGCTGGTAAAATGCAGTGAACAGGTGGTTCTGAGGAACTAGTACCGATTTATTTTGTAAATAATTTGTAAAGTTGGGGTTTTTTATTTATTAGGAACTGATAAATTCTTGGTGATCACCGGCACAGTTTGTTTAACGTAACTTTTTCTTCGGTTCGCTCAAAAAGGTGCCTCCCTGCAGTCGGAGTTTAAGCAATGTATATAATTTGGAACGTAATTTCATTTAATAAACCCCAAAAATTTGTGAAAGTTCTGCCGATTTATTCTTAGTCTCATGCTACGTTGTGAGAACCCATGCCCTTTGTGTTGATGTCGCTGAGCTAGTCGTTGGACGTGTAGCAGTAGTATCAGACACGCTACATTTTTGTCTGCCCAACGTGCAGCTCGTCACAGTACTATGGTTAAACTTTTTTCTACCACTGATACTTTTATTTGGTTACATAATTAGCTGGTTGAACATGTTCACAATTTCTATAAAACTATACTACAAATGTTTCCAAACGTGAAACACACAGGAAGTTTCACTATTATTTTACCAAAATTAGTTTGAAAAATGATTAGTCATTAGCATTACATTGTTTCTTACACACAAAGATTTAATTTTTTGTAGTATTGTAATAATTTACTACACAATAATTTAGCTTTAAAATTTCTTTAGTTAAATTCTTCCAAAAATATTACAGAAAAGTACTTTTTCTTTTTATCTTTATACGTGTAGGCCTAGATCAGCAGTGCCATCTGTAATAAGCACTTGTTTACAAAAACCATTTTGTGATTTCACACAAACAAAACAAAACAAAAGAAGAAAACTGAGAAGAAAGAGTAGTATATTACTGTAAGAACAGGTACAAAGTAACAAAAACATACAGTATATGTTTGAGGAATGTTTAAAGTTTATCAAGTAAAAAATGCTAAATTTTTATGTTTATAATAATAAAGCAAAGTGCATTTCTATATCTCCTTGCAAATACAAGATTAGCACTGGCAAATGCATACCAAAATTTGAAGAAACACTATTAAAAAATATTCGAAAAAATTAATATTTGTTCGAAAACTACTTGAAATCCTAAAACCACTATCCGCACACCTCTAGTTATTGTTACCTTGTACCTGTTCTTACAGCAATATACTGTTTTTTTCCCCTCAGTTTTCTTCTTTTATTATGTTTGTGAGAAATCACAAAATTATTTTTGTAAACCAGTGCTATTACAGACGGCACTAACGGTCTAGTTTAATTCTTCCCTACATGTATAAAGATAAAAAGAAAAAGTACTTTTCCATAATATTTTTAGAAGAATTTAACTACAGAAATTTGAATGCTAATGTATTACATTATTACAATATCTACTACGAAAAAATAAGATCTTTGTGTGTAGGAAACAATGCAATGTTAATAACTAATCATATTTTAAACTAATTTTGATAAAATAACAGGTTAACTTCCTGTGTGTTACACATCTGGAAAAATTCATAGAATAGCTGCGTATAAATTCGGAACATGTTCAACCGGATAATTATGCACGTAATCAAATAAAATTATCAGCGTTAAAAAAAAGTTTAACTATAGTACACTCACATTAACTACTTCGTTCATGGCCTTGCTTACTCACGATGTAAGAGGGCTGGTCCATCTGTTGCTGCTTCTATTTTGTGTTGTGTTGTTGGCGGGGACGTAGCTCTGTTCCTTTGCTATTGCAAGTAGTTATGACGGCAGAACAAAGACGAAAACAAACGCACTGATGTAGAGGCGGTGCCTATTATACAGATGCCCGGATAGCAGTGAGGTTAATCAGCCACAGATGAATGAATAAACAAAAAATCATAGTATCGGCACTTATTCTCCTTTTATTTAACCTCTTTTGACGAAATTTACCATACAAAGGCAATTCACATACGGTAGTGAGTGCTCGCCCAAAGTTAGTTAAGGTGGATCTTTCTTATCTACGTATTACGCCTTTCTGCCTGCCCTCAGTAGCAGTACTTGGCCCGGCACTTTGTCTACTTTAGTAACTGACTATGCAGTTATTAATACCTACTTCTGGTTACTACACAACAATAAAAGGAAAGGCTGCAGGCCAAAAAGGAATCTCTGCTAACAAATCTGTCCTCTAGGCTTCACAGCCCCTCTACTACGTCTAACACGTCCTCTTCCTCCCGCCATGATGCCCCAACTAAACTAAACACTCAGCCGCCCATCTCCCGGTGACCACATCCTAGCTTCGATAGATGACAACTATTTCCTGGGCGGACACCCGGACTTACTCGGCCGAGCAACGGAGTGATACACCAGAATCCAACTTGCTCAAAAAAACTGGTCAGTTGACATTTATAACATAAAAATTATGTGTAACATAGTTACTGACAAAATTGCAAAGTGTTTTGTTTCACCATACCAGCTAAACATTCATTAAGTTATTAATTAGGGATGTGCAGCGTCATCAATCTGCCGCAGATCACCACCTTTTCGGAGTTCTGTAGCAGACGGCACTACCACCCACGTCGATCGAGAAACGCCCTGCAGAGCTCCCCGCATTCCAGCATGTCCCAATACGTGCCTCCAAGCGGGTGAACTCTGACCTGCCTGCCAGATAAATCCATCCTAATACAGGCTAGCTCAGAGCTTATTTGAAATTTTAAAAGCCAGTACTTCTCTGTACGTGCTTCCAAGCAAGAGAACTATGACCAGCCCTGCCAAATAAATCCCATTCCAGGAGAAGCAAGCTAAGAGGCCACTTGATATTAAAAAAATCCAAACAAGGAAAAATACAAGAAAAGTTTACTTAGAAAAGTTACTTAAATTTAAATTAGCTTTAAAATTAGCCCAAACACAATACGACTCAGACAAAATTGACACATAAAATATAATACTTTTATCTTGCCTTAACAGTTAAATTTTAAATTTTGAAAAAAAATTTTTAATGTTAATTTCTCTACTCGCATCCCCAATTAACATGTTGGATACTGCCATATACATCCTTATACATACCTGGTTAAGTTGGCCAACTTTAAATATTATAACCAAAAAAAAAAAAAAAATTAATTAAGACAAAAAATAAAATTGAAATTACTATATGATAAGATGCCAAGTAAGTGCTACGTGCCAGTGCACGTCACAACGAAAAAGTTAAAAAGGTCACAATATTAGTTATGCATTAAGTTCTAGTATAAACCGCCGTAATTTTATGCCAACGAATACCTAGGATCCGCACTTTCGTCATTTTAAATTTCGGATGGCTGACTGCACAAACAACTGAAAATAATGTTTCCCCACGTTTTGGCCATTTTAATATGTGTTCCCAGTCATTCCGACATTGGTAAGGTTTCACAATATCTTTGGTTTCTTTACTTAAGGAAAATAAGAATTATTGACTTCCCCGCAGCAAACATTTTACGTAAATACATATATGGTACAGCGTTAAATGTAAACAAACAGTGTTAAACACCTTGTCATAGATGTTTTCACGGTAACTCGGTAGACATCAAACTTTCGCTGCTGCGATCACAGTGATCACTGTCTTAGGAAAGCGACGTGACCAACACTGCCGCCATCTTGTATATATTGAGATGTTCCGTTAGCACGTATCGCTTCACTTCGAGTGCCAAGTATTCGATGATGAGTATCTGCACGAGTATATCTATGGCCACAAATGTGACGCCACACATGAATATGTAAATATTTACGTTGAAAACATACATGAAATGTCAATTCCTTCCAGTATATTTATTTTAACCTTTAAATATCTGCGAAAACGGGAAAATCAATTAAATTATATTATGCTTGTACGTAGAAATAGCCTTGTTACCAGGTCATATTATCTTAAGAAATTGTTCAAAATTCACTATTCGAAATTTTTTGAATTATTTGAAATTTGGGAATCTGGTATTCGTTTATCGAATACAAATAGTACAGATTTACAATTCAAAAATATTCGAAATTTCGAATAATCGCACACCCCTAATATTAACACCATATACAGCACAGTATTTAATTAATTTATATTTCCAAACAGCAACATTGTATTTTGACAAATGTGTAAAAAATGTCTATGTAACAAAATTGAGGTCACATTTTAATTTTTATAAATACAGTAGAACCCAGATCAAATGAAATCCCAAAGGACCCGAAAATGTTTACCCTAAATTGATGTTTCGTTAAATCCGACTTCATATTTTTTCAACTCATCCCCTCCCCAACAAAAAAAAAAATTAATTCCCCAGGCATGTTTCATTGGAATTTAAGGTAATTTTAAAACAGTGTTGGCTCAAAACAATAAACAAAACACATTTACCATCAATAGATAAGCCACAACCATGGGGAAAAAAATCGACAAAATTTTTTTAAAAAACTTCCAGTGGAACGCTTGGTAAGCATGGTGAGTTAGGCCTCCTGCGTGCCGTCAACATGTGACGACTTACACCGCCAAGCCGTCGCTCTTCCAGTCTCTCTCCCGTCTCATCCACCAACAATATTAAGGAAATTCTCATGGGAAAAAGAGCAATGAAAACTGAATTAAAAGTTTGCGAAACAACTGTAAAATAATAATTAAATTTGTGCGGCGACTGTCATTGTAACTTATAGGCAGCTGCACTCGTGAAACATATTCGTTGGTCTGCTCGCTAAAACTATTTTGCACTAAAGCATTTTTTTAGCATCGGAGAAACTAATTTTTTACCTTTACAGCAGTAAAGTTATAGTAGAAAGCCTGCATAAATAATATACCGTATTTACTCGCATAATCATCGCATATTTCTGACCAAATTTTAGGCCCAAAAAATAGGGTGCTGCCATTATGAGGGGTTTTAAAAAAAATTACCTTCTAAATTTTTTTGGTGCAAAATATAACAAATGTACACTATTTTTTCTATATTTACTAATGCATAGCGTGACCATTTCTCTAAAAATAAAGAAAAATATTTCGGGGATGCATAGTAAGCGTGGAAAAAATAAGAGATTATAAAATCTTGTTAATCCATTCATGTGCGTCACTCAATGAAAATTGTTTAAAATTATCCTGCACAAGACGTTTACAATTTACGGTCCATTACACGTATGCTAGTATTTCCCGCATAAGTAATTTTTAAACACATCTGATTCATACTTAAAACGTCACAACTCTTCAGACGCAGCTACATTATCAACAGCGCAGATCAACCAGCGAGCATGACTAATTGTGTCTGGCGATACAAAATGTAGGCATTCTGGAGGATCTATGTCCGCGTCTGGTACCTAGATGCTTGGTCCGCCATGTCTTGTGGGCACGAAATACAGAGGATCTAGGTGCGTGCATCATGCACACTGGTGCCTAGATGCTTGGTTCAGCCGCCATATCTTGTAGGCACGAAACAGAGTATTTATGTGAGCATGCCGTGAAGATTTGTACCTAGATGCTCGGATCTGCCGCTGTGTCTCGTAGGCACGAAACACAGAGGATCCAGATACAAGCGCCATGCAGACTGGTACCTAGATGCTCTGTTCTGCAGCTACGTCAGGTAGGCACGAAATACAGAGAATCTAGTTGTGCGTGCCGGCGCGCCGTACTTATTATCGACGAATGTTTGCAACGGTCATGTTTTGCAAATTCCACATTTTTACCATTCTGGCCAAGACGTTTTCTCGCCTAAAGCGATCACAAAACCTGGTCCCTTGGTAAACGTCTTAACAGAGTTTTACTGTATTGTGTCCCCTTTTCTGCATTCAGTATTTGTGCCCCATCTGACTCAAAGATCACAGTGTTTCCCCTGCTTACTATCTGACTCACAGACAATAGATTAACCTTTAGTTCTGGAACATAATAGATATTCCTTACAGTAACTTCAGAGGGCTGGCCTAACACTGTAATTGGCAAATGAACATCCCCTGCACAGTCTGTGATCATTTTTTCATTATTGGCAGTGGATATTGCTGCCTTTGTACTGCCTCTCATTGCTCAGCATTTCCCGATTGATTGTCAAATGCGCAGAAAAGCCCGAGTCCAGGGGTACGGTCATTATTCTGGGTTTTTAAAATACTGCTTTAAGCCTTTCAAAATAATGGTGTTGTCATTATGCGATGGTGGCCATTTTGTGAGTTAATACAAATACAGTATATTACGTATTTTTTATAAATTTGCTGGTTTTATCACAGGACTTTTGTAAGGGGGGGAAGTGCGCTGGGACGACAGAACTCTGATATTATTAGTGTTTTACCGCATAATCGTCACATATATTTTGACAAATTGGATGCATGAAATCGAAGGTGCGACTATTATTCAAGAAAAATTCCCTTGGTAAAAAAAATTTTTTTTAAACTAACAATTTTCGTCATTAACCCTACGTATATTAAAGTAACTCAATATTTTTGGCAGAACTATTGACGGGTGAACTCTGAAACAATTACTAAATTTATATAACTTACCGGTATATAAACACTTTTGGTTATTAAAAAACTGATCAATATTACGTAGTTTTCTAAGTTCCGTTTCTCTTGAAGTTTTTGTTTTCGGGTTCTGCGAGTCCCCTACCGTGTATTACCGTTGCAGCGTGTACTGTTTACAAACTTTGTTTTTATTTTGCGTTGTCATTGATGTACTACGTTCAGTTGGGAAAGTCCACGCGCAAGACAAACACACAAGATGGCAGACTGTTGAACTAGTAACACTATGTTCCACTTTCATTCCAGCGGAATACTTTGGTACTAACTATAATCGATTCTTGCAGCAACCATTTTGTTCTAATAGTTTCGTACTTCGTACTTGAGCATAGTTAACATCTCTGATGCAGAAGTGTAAACAGAACATTGCGGTGCAACGATTGTGCGATGAAAGTATTTTTACCCTTTCTGTCATTTCAAAAATTAGATGCTACTACTACGCAACAGCGACGATTGTGCAATAAAACAAGGTAAATGATGTAGCAGGAGAATGACGAAGAAAGAAAGTGTCGAACTGCTGCTTTTCCCTTGCAGATACCTTATCACAGAACTTTTGTTTGTTTTTGCTGTAGAAGTTTTGATGATTATTATGATGCTCGAATAGCAGTCACATTAATTAGCAAAAATTAAATAAAAATAAATAAATATCTGCCTTTATCTTTTATTAATTTCTCATTGGTAGAAGTTTACAAGTAATACTAGTGGCTACATGGTCTGATACGATGCCAGAATTCCATTGCAGTTAATGTGGCGAGTGCTCGCCCCAGGATACGTCAGTGGGAATTACCTAAATACTCTAACTTGCCGTTTGCACTCAACGAGAAACCTAGCCCGAAAGTCTTATCTACCTTTGTTCTGAATTGTGCTGTTACAAGCACCTACAACTTGTTGCAAAAAAAAGTCTAGTAGACTATATTCCCTTCTACTGGCGAATCCGCCCTCTAGGCTTCACAGCCTCTATCCAGAGCCTAACGCGTCCAGCCACTCCCGCCATGACGTCCCAACTGATAACTTAGCTGGACATCTCCCTTGGACCATCTACAAGCTCCAACGTATGACGACCGTCTTTTCTGGGCGGACACCCAGACTTACTCAGCCGACCGGCAGAGTGATATAACGGGATCCAATATGTTTGAACAAATGGTATCCTGAAATTTATAATGATATAAATTTAAGTAAACATAATTGGCAATTTTAAACAGCAATTTATCACACAATAACAGCTGAATACTTATTATCGTCATTTAATTGGGGACATACTGTGTCAGCAAATTGTCAAATAGTCCCGCGGAGCACAGCCTTTACAGAGTTCTTTTGCGTACGGCATTACTACCCAAGAAGACAGACTAATGGGCTGCTGACAAAGCTGCATACTGGCACGTCTTAGTATGTGCCTACAAGCGTCTGAACTCTGACCTGCCTGTCAGATGAATCATATTCCAGACGAGGCGAGCTCAGAGCCTACTGTAAATTTTCAAAACCCAAACGAGGCAAAATACAAGAAAAGGTTACATAAAGTTGTTCAAAATTAAACTATTTTTTAAATGAATCTAAACACGATATAAATCAATGAAATGTACATGTAAAGTTTACTATTAAATTTGCCTTAGCAGTTAAATTAAATTTTAAGTTTTGAATAAGATTTTAATGTGAATTTCGCTTACAGCATCTCCAATTAATATGTTGAATCATGCTGTATACATCCTTACATTTGATTAAGTTAGCATAGAAAAATAATTGAAATTACTGTATGGCAATAAACCAAGTATGAGCTACACGCCCATGCACGTCACATCGTGACAGAAAATAATCACGCTGGACACCACTGCATTTTATCGGTAATAGAATTAATCAACAGAGCATGCTGTACTGCAGCACATTCTAATGGAGAAATGAAGCACTACCTGTAAATTATTTCCTGTGCCTTCCACCGCTGCATTGTGGAGACTGGACGTCTAGATGCTCATTCACTCGCCAGCTGCTAGGATGAGGATCTAGGTGCACGATACGCAACACATCGTCGCTCGCTCAGCCGTGGCCAATGCGTGCTTATCTCAAAGTCACTTCCACGGCCAAAGATTTAAACAATTTTTTTTTGTATCTCGAAGGATGGTTTAAGCCAACCTACAGAAAAATAAGTACCGTATTTACTCACGTATTCGCCATATATTTTTGACCAAATTTTAGGCCCAAAAAATTGAGTGCGGCCATTATGAGGGGTTTTCAAAAAAATTACCTTCTAAATTTTTTTGGCGTAGAATTAAACAAATGTAAAATTTTTTCTATATTTACTCGTCCATAGCGTGACAATTTCTCCAATAATAATGAAAAATATTTCAGGGGTGCATAGTAAACATGGAAATATTAAGAGACTATAAAATCTTGTTAATCCATTCATGTGCGTCACTCAAGAAAATAGTTTAAAGTTATCCTGCATAAGACGTTTACATTTTACGGTCCATTGCATGTACGATATTATTTCCCATGTAAGCAGTTTATAAACAAATTTGATTCATGCTTAAAATGTCACAACTCTCCAGACGCCGTTACGTTATCAACAGCGCATCATCAACCACCGAGCGGGACTCATCGTGTCAACAGCGCTATATTTGTAATTTATTGTAATTTATGTACTCCTAGCACATTTGTTGTGCGCTACTGGAGGCTGAATGATAAATAAATAAGAAACACCAGCGAGCATGACTCATCCTGTCCGGAGATAGGTCATGTAGACGTTCTGGAGGATCACGCCCACGTCTGGTACCTAGATACTCGGTTCAGCCGCCATATCTTGTAGGCACAAAACACAGAGGATCTAGATGTGTGCGCCGTGCAGACTGGTACCTAGATGCTTGGTTCTGCCGCCACGTCTTACAGGCACAAAATACAGAGGATCTAGTTGTGCGTGCCGGCGTGCTGCGTTTCAGATCGACGGACATTTGCAACGGTCACATTTTGCAGATCCCATTTTTGCCATTCTGGCTAAGATGTTTTCTCGCAGAAAGTGATAGCAAAACCTTGTCCCTTGGTAGAAGTCTTTCAGTTTTTTATTGTATTGTGTCCCCTGTTGAAAAAGATTGGGTGTGGCCGTTATTCTGGGTTTTTAAAATACTGCTTTCAGCCTTTCAAAATAATGGTGTGGCCATTATGTGATTAAATACGGTACATACAGTGACCAGTGCTAGTATTTCTAATAGACTTACATAATAATAAATATTCAATTTTATTAAAATCAGTTAATTATAAAATTTTTTGAAGGTTCCTAAAAATCCTTTCATTAAATTGCCGTTTTCATTATTCCAGGGTTCGTTAAATTGGGGTTCTACTGTACATTTTTTTAAAAGAGAAAAACGGTAAAAATGGTACGGAACATCTGATGCTGTGTAAGTGCAATCTGTTTTATGTAATATAAAGTTGTTGGTGTGCAATAAAAAGGGAACATACAACATGCAAAACTATAACAAATCCAACCTGGGGACCAGAAGCTTGATAGTCCTTCCACAGCCTCTTTTTAGCATCCTTGGCAATTTTTTCTGCTGCTCTCAGTTTCTCTGCACCAGTTTTCATGAATGCCATTGACCAATCCACGCACCGGGCAAATCCTTCTTGAAGCAACGCTTCAGCAATATTACCTTTCTAGAACAACACAAAAAATTACTGTATACAGTAATGTTTGCAAAATGATTAGTAACATATTTATGTAAGAACAGAGGTGTCAGTTACAAACAAGTGCACAGCTTTTATAATTTCTAGTAATTTTATTATCTGCCACCACAATTTTTGGAAATGTATTCATGTTAAAGTCAGAACTAACCACATGCGTAAATACAGTAGTATTAGACTTCTAAAAGACAGTCAATAATTCGGTAATGGGATAGCAAGACAATAAACAATGTGGTTGTACATCACAGATTACCAATACTGTTGTGAATGCAGACCTATTACCAAGGAAATATTGGATTCAAACATTATTGCCTTGCCAAATACCATGGTACAGAATTACCCCAACCACCAGCGTTAAAGTAGCAGCTACGAGTTGGTAGGCCATTTTATTCACAATGCAGCACGTGCATACATATAGCGTATAATGAAACCATGGAATTAAAGACATGTTAATGTTTATTAACCATAATTGATTCTGTGCATTTACGTATTCACATATTTTCTGTGCGACAAATAAAAAATTAGTGGCTTGAAGAAAATTATTATTTAAGTGAGGTTGTTTAAACCAGCAGTTAGTTGTACAGAGAATTTTAGAGTTTCGAACAAAATACTGTATTTACTCATGTATAGTGCACACTTTTATATTCCAAAACAACTGATAAAAATTCAGGGGTGCGCACTACACACAGCAATCTTACCATGGGGAAAGAATGGAATAAAATTGGGCGACACAATTTTTTTTCGTCCTAGGAGAGGGAAGGCAAGGTAGGGTGATGGTTGGGGCTGCACAGCCCTCTGCTTGTAGCCACCCCCAGCTGCATTCCTGAACCTTTTCTTACTCCTCAGCTCTAGACAGACAGTAAATAAAAAAAGGCAAGTTTGCTCTGCTGTCATGGTGCTGACAGTAAATAAAAAACGCAAGCTTGCTCTGCTGTCATGGTATGTTATCTCGAAGAAGGGTGGAGGGGGACATGCTGAAAGCAGCGCGCACACACACACACATCACACCAAGAGGGGGGAGGGGGGACAGTTGCGTAGGTGTGCACACACATACACATATATGTGAGCTGGCTGCAGGCAGGAAGCACCTTGGCAGGCTATTTATAGATATAGCTGCGGACAAGGCTGAGGCAACCCACAAACCTCCCCTCCCCCCTTTTCTTTTCCTTTACATGCTCTCTTCCAACCTATCTGCGCCTGTACTCTCTAGTCAGTGTGAATGTTATCTTCCCTCTCTCTTTTCTTTGTTGTCAGCCACGTTTCCTTCCTTCCTCCCCCGCTGACAAATCCGCCAGTGTCTCCCTGACGCTGCTTCACCGTCTTACTCCCATGTTATTTTTTACATGCTAGCAAGGCCGTCAAATTGTTTTCCGTGGAACATGTTGCAAAAATCGTGGTGCGCACTATACATGAGTATATAAGGTAAATTTTGATATCTGGATGTTAAAAATTCATTGTTCTTATGGAGGTTTGGCAGGACCAAATATTTAGATTGTGGTATAGGATTTTTTGTTAAATAGAATATTTGTTTACTGAAGTTTTACAGTATTACATAATTTGTGGCAGACATAATATGTACTTAAATGAAAATAATTTTACTTTTAAATATTTACATATTAAATAACTGTACTTGTAATAAAATTATTCAATTTATTCTATTCTAACACAATAGGTATAGATATTGTAAATATATAGAATGCATCTTCATGTTGTAGTTTGCTCTCTCTCCATTCACTAATGTTGCACAAGCCTAAGGAAGCACCTTATCATGCACTTACGTAAAGCAAAAAAACCATGGATAAACCAAAATTTAAATAGTTTGTGCAAGATTGAAACCACTTCCTTCAGTCCAGTTGACGCTAATCCCACTGAGCTAGATGTGCGGGGTTGCAAGCAAGATTGCTGAATGCAAGCAGTGTATGTATCTAGAAGACCTTTGAGGTAAAGAGCATGAGACATTGGTGTGGTTCTTCTAGAGTAGTTGGTCATAGAGTTATCTTCGACTCAACGAGTAACTACTGAGTGAGCCAACAAGGACAAACTCTACTCGCTAGCACAGGGTGTCATCTTTACATAACAGAGGGCAAGGCATATATCACTCGCCTTGTATTAGATATAAAGATTGGTACACAGGTTAATCTCATTAAAGGAGAAACAAGGTAATTCAGTTCAATGGGGTGTTTATATTCATTAACACACGTTACAGTACTTGTCACAACATGATGAATACAACATTAGCTTTGGTACATGGCCCTTAATTAGGGTTACATGTCAATCATAATTTGATGACATTCATTTTAACACTGGGGTCTCAATATGAGATACGGCAACAGGACACGACAATAACAATGATACGACAACTTGGAAATACAATACTAAGCTCACAGGACATATTATGATGCATACAATTCTACGTGGTACTCCGGGTCGTTCAGATACTGGGCAAAGATTAAGGCCTTATTCGTGGCCGAAACTGGGTGGCGATCATCTCTTTGGTCCGGAGAGGTTTGCAACAACATTCAATAGCCTCTTACTTTAGGCGCTACGCCGGCAATGATACTGGATTAACGAGCCAGGCTGGGTTACTGCTAATACACGGCGATCTCTCTACACGGCAATCTCTCTGATCCCGTGGTGAGGTTACTACATTCCGTAACTTTCAATAAACTTTACGACACGGAGGAAGTGTATACTAACACTTTAGGTCAGGCATTACCTAGGGGTGTGTCCCCTAATTCAATACGTGGCGCGGTAGACGTGCATGGCAGCGCCCCTTCGTCCTTTCCCTCGGCATTGCCCTAGTAGTGTACAGGTAAGGGGGTGAGGGACTCCCTTAGGCAAGAAGTCACCTCGGTAGGGGGTGGAGGGTTTCCCTTTTCAA
>PNEQ01003425.1:54380-66379 GCA_003012365.1 Medauroidea extradentata
AAATCGCCTCTAGGATGGGTGAGGGACTCCATTAGGCAAGAAGTCACCTCGGTCGGGGGTGAGGGTTTCCCTTTTCAAGAAATCGCCTCTAGGATGGGTGAGGGACTCCATTAGGCAAGAAGTCACCTCAGTCGGGGTGAGGGTTTCCCTTTTCAAGAAATCGCCTCGAGGTTGGGTGAGGGACTCCCTTAGGCAAGAAGTCACCTCGGTAGAGTGGAGGGCTCCCTTCGCAAGAAGCCAGCTCCTGGGGTGCGGGGGGCTCCATTTGCAAGAAGCCAGCCCCTATGGTGGGAGGGTGTAGAGTGTGTAGTGTGCCAAGAGTCGGGAGCACAGGGGGTTGCCATCGTACTGTGGCGGGGGTGCCAGGTTGGCCAGGCCCGAAGGCCGAGCCGCTGACGACTATCTGGGCGCAGCGCCCTCCTTATATACCCCTGGGAAGGGCTGAAGTACCGTTAGCAAAATGGCCGCTCGAGGCTGTCTGCAGGTGTGCCACACTCGCACAAAGGAAATACTTTCTCTGGGCACAAACTTACTCTGATATACAAACATACTTCCTGACTTGAATTATAGATTCGCGCATTGCCGTTTAACACTATAATTAATACACAAAAACACTTACATAATAATAAAACACATTTTTAAGCAATAACAAACAGTACAATTTATATCTACGTGCGTATTTCCCGTGATCGCTGTTTAGTGCACATTTACAGAGTCCGTGCACGGGATTGGCACCACTGGTAAGACACTCGGCCGTATTTGTAAACAAACACTTGTACAGGTTAATAAATGTTACAATGGCAGTTAAACATGGAAAATAAACACTGGATAAATACTTGGACGTAAGTAAATACTGTTTCACAATTAAAGCTTCGTCTTCCACTCTTACATGCTAGAATATTATCGTTACGTGAAAATAAACGGCAATCGACAAACTGCAAAGGTGCGGGCGAATACTAGTGCTCTTAGGCCTAAATGGTAAAGTGTTAAAAATCGGGGGCGAGCGTTAACGTAATTTAAAAGTGGACGTGACGGGATGGCATCACAGTGAGTTGCCAACGTGTCAGACTTTTGTACAAGTGGATTAAATCTAACATGCAAATTCACAAAATATCACAAAAATAAGTTATTGGTTTTAAAAATATACATACTGGATGAATGATGCTGCCGACAAAATTATTGTTGTTGACAGATTCAAGGACTATCTCCACATCCCTCTGTAGAAGACGGGACTCCACAAAAAATTTTGCTTCCTCTGCATAAGGCACTACAGCAGATGGGTCTGGTTTGCCCTCAGCATCTAGCTTGAAACCTGGACACTGCAGTTAACAGTACGATCAGTAACATACAGCATGTATGATGAACAATATACAGTACAAGTAGATACAAAAGAATATCCCTACTTTGAAAATTTGTACTACCAAAATGAAAGAACCTACAACCTTAGTTTACAAAAGAACCATGGAACCTTAAAGTTCATTGTCGGTAACATATTGATGGTGTTTTGCAAGAATAGCGTTATCAATAAGCCTCACATATGTTGATAACTGCCTTTTGCAAAACACAATCAAATTATTTTCATAAATGTTCAGCATTACCACCCTGAGCAACCCAACTGAAACTAATAGCATAACGGTACTGAATGAGGTTTAAAATTTGTTTAATTTTTTTTTTTATAATTATTGCACGTACAGATAGGTACGTTATTCACCTAGTCATTTACTATTTTTTTATACACTCCTCAACTGCTTATCCGACTGGGTTTTAACCTAGCCTTCAGTTAACCTAACCGTATTCTTAGTATGATATGTGTGAATATGCAGTGTGATTTGCGCTGACAGCATGCAATGTTAGCACGCAGAGTGCTGAGACACTTCTCTTCATCCTAAGTTTCAGGCAGCGAGAGTTTCTCTGTGCGCTATGTTTGTCTACATTTTCCTTGATACTTATATATATGTATGTTAATTTATTTCTTAAATACTTTTATTTCAAAACAGAGACTGAAGAAACAATATCAGTTGTATGTCTGATAGCATCATGAATAAAACAATCTGAAAAATACCCAGGCTTTCTCTTCATTTTTCCCAGTGACAAATTGTTTCATCTCCTAGAACAATTCTAATACTAGCGGCGAGTACCTAGGTACATTATGTCAAGAAGAATTCACCAACCCACTACCCTGAAGACTGCAAAACAAAGCTGAAGTAGTGTGAGGAGTGCATCATTATGAACAGTCGTTCAGTTTAGTTCATGTATGATGAACATGGTAGCCTGAGTTTGGGTCACCTTTCTGGAGAGGGGAGGGAGTTAGATCTTATAAGAGTCTGGAAGTGGTTTGCCCCATTGACTTCTCAGTGGCTCATATTTTAGTGGGAGGGAGTTACCCCAGTCATCAGAGCTTAGCCCTCCCATTTAACTCCGGACCTGGCCCTCCAAAGGGTGAAGAGGTAGCTGGAGTCTTTGCTACTAGAACCTGGTGGCCCCGACAATGTTGGAGGAGGTGTTGGAGTCGGAGAGACTAGACTTTCTCTGCATGAGCAAAAGAGTAGCAGCACATTTGAGCTGAATGGTGCTGCTAGAGTTTGGAAAAACTGCAAACAAGCAGGAGTGCTAGCTTCTAGGACTTGGAAGCGGTGAGTGTGCGGCCTTTTGTGTTGCTCAATTATTTTGCTGGGAAATTTTTCCAATCGCTTGGGAAGGATTGCCATCCGCCTGTCCGCCAAAATGCCTTGTGAGGCCTAGAAATATGGGACTTATAATAGCTGCCCAATTAGACTTGGAGTGGATTAACCTCGGTTGCCATTCTCCAAGTACTACTGGATTTGTGGGTTGTATTGATTACTGAACTGCACGGAGATTGGATGAAAGCTGTTGCTAGAGGTATCGGGAGTTGCACAGTTTTAAAAGCAGTCCAGTTTAAAAAAGAAGATTGCAAATGTAAAGTGTGTGTCATAAATGCACAGTTGTCTGTGTAAATTCTTGATGTTGCCATGTTGTAAAATTCTCATAAGTAAGAAAACATAGTTGTGTGCACTTGATTAAATGGCAAAGTATGGAGTTTGCATAAGACATGGAAGACGAACTGAGACATAATATGGTTATTGTAACCGTCATTTTAATTGAGTTATTATGTAAAAATGCAATTCATGTAATGTTAATGAGCGGAAATATAAACCTACCAAGTGTATTTGCGAGTCTCTAATTCTGGGTTTTCCCGAAGCAACACAATACCCGATTGCTATTAAGTATTGGTCGGGGGTGATCTGGGGACTTGCCCAGTGTTTAAGTGAATTTCGGGTTTCAGCCCGCTGTGTTTGTTGTGGGGGGAGCCAAGGTTTTAAGGGGCCTTCTGCCCCATGGTCATGAGCCGGAGGGCTCAATTAAACTCCAACAGCGTGGTGGGTTTCAGCTCTATTGGCCTGACCTGTCACAAGTGGCTCCTACACAAGGTAGAGGGCTCTGTGTGGACTGCAACATAATGAAACAACAAAAGGCATTCAGTTTTATAAATGTTAATTGGCTACGACTGTTAAATGTGAATTTCGTCATAATATTGACATTGTCGTCCCTTCAGGTGCAGGATCCTATGCGAGGTTTGTCAGTGCCGTGACAACAGGTGCCTTAGCAAAAGTAAAAATACTGGGTGTCCATGTAAATACAAAAGAAAGGTGCCATGTATTCAGCAAATCTTCATTCATAGTCCAAGGAAATCAACTCAACAAGCTACATAGCTGGGAAATGCAAAACTCTCAACTGACAGTCTGGAAAATATTGAATAAATGATTCCTCATTTTTATATAAAACAAGATAGGTAATGTCTTCATTTCTAAGCTGGTTTAAGCAATGAAGCAATGTTCCAAATACAGTAAAGCCCTGTTATAACATTTGTTAAGGGACCAGAGAAATTTAGATTTAATGAATGGAAAAATTTAATAATAGGGTAGTTTTCTTTTGGAAAACATGTCTGTGGACCAAGAGAAGGTAGTTTTATAAGCAGGAAAAATTTTATAAGTGGGGATATTATAATAGGGTTCCACTGTAAATGGCAAAATGAAGCAGCAAAATATGATGCAATAAGATTAGGAGATGTGACTGAAATCCCCGAACGCAAGCACGCTTGCTTTGGTTACTGTGTTTTGCACTGTTTTAGGACCTTTCTTTTGCCACAAATACACTGTTACTGGAATTCGTTATTTTTACATTTTAAAAGAGTTGTTGCTTCCTCAGTTAAAAGATACAACAGGGACTTCATTATCCAGCTGGATGGTGTCACATATACCTAAATGAGACGTTGCAGCAATGCTGGATTGGTTGCAAAGCATCTGTTAACAGGTTCTTCATCATTGGTCATCGAAGAGTCCAGATGGTACCCCTTGTGATTTGTTTGTATGGGAATACACAAAGGATAAAGTGTTTATTCACTATTGCCTGCAAAAATTGACTGCTTCAAAACAAGAATTATGGTAGCCACCCAAAAGATACTGTAACACCACACATATTGCTAAAAGTGTGGAACGAGTTCGAGTATCACGTAGATGTTCAAGCTATCAGCATTGGTCACATAGAACATTAATGTAAATATGGTAAACTTCAAGGTTCTACGATTTGGTTTTACTCACACAAACTGTCAAATTTTGGGTGCATTTAATACTGAACTTTTATGTACAAATATAAACCATACACAAAAAATTACTACCTATTTACATGGGTACTGCAAGTCATATTTAACAATTTTAACTCACAAGAAATCACTGTTAAAGAAACTATGAAAAAAATATAATTTTTTTATATCAAAACAAAGTTTGTTTTAAAAATTTTACATTGCATACAAAAGTTCATTAACAAAATGAAGGTAAATTTTAACATTTCATTTGACCAAAAAATACAATAGGCACTACAGTAGTTAAAAATATGTAATGTCTGCATTAAATTCTCATCACATTAAACAAAATAAGGTACCAGCCATAACACTTTGCACAGTACACTGTGTGATTGTTTCAAAGTTTGAATATACAGATAGGTTAGTATTGCAAATATTTTTGTACTATGTTTTCTACAGTTACTTACCCTGATTCCGGAGATCATAAGCGTTATGTAATAGAAATCTGGCAGAAGAAATGCTCTGACAGTGGAGCCATCACGCACATGTTCAATAACGGCCTTAATAGGCTTGCCACCACATTTGTCCACAAAGTTCCGCATGTTGTCGATAGACCACTTGATGTCTCGCACATGATCCTGTGCCACAAAAGCTCAATCAACATTGCACATAATTTTGCACTTACATCTTAGTTACTACAGAACATTTTGTTTAACCCTCAGGTAAGAACTAAAAACTGTAAAGTCTAAGATCCACAAATGTCTGCGAGATTATCATTTAAAATTCCCACTATATTAACTCCTTTTTAACCCCAAATAAATCTCAAATCAGAATTTTTTGTATGAGGGAAGCCTGAAGTGTAGCAAAAGAACTTTTCAGTCCAATGATAAAACCAGTGGATTTTCTCAAAGTAATCCCTTCAGTCATCAACTCTCCACAGGTACCTTTTCTTATATATTTGAATTTCTAATGGTTTGTTTTTATCTTTCACAAATACTGTAGTTTAAAAAGTGAATTAGATATGACAGTGCAGGCAATTTTTTTTATTTTTAACTCCAAATTTTACTGTAAAATTGTATCAAATATGACAGTTACAGAAGGCAGTGATTTTGTTCACGTGCTACAATGTGTAATCATTCCGTTTTACTATACAGTATTTCAATTTTATAAACACAAGTTATTTGCACAATAACCTAAGATATTACTCAAAACATATCAGACATTTAACTGCAGTCTCCCTCATGTTAACAGACTGAGTTGTTCACACTGTTGCAGCCCGTAAGGAGTGCAACGAGGGATTCATGGGTAATGCCCCAAACTCCCAACGCTTCCACGTGTAACTAAAATACATTTACTGCAGCGCACGCTCCACTGAAGACCACTGTGAGGATAATCTACAAACACTGTCAGGTGGTTCCCCCACCCACTTAGGCCTTAATTATTTCCTTTATTATCATTATTAGGATGTTAATTTTCCTTTGTGTTATTTACTGAAATTGTTATTATCTATTTAGTTCATTATCTTTATGTATTGTTGAGAGAAGTTTAGAAGGGTGATGTCTGGTCTTTACCTGTATCAGTTTTAAAATTATTCATTTTATTTATTTAGTTTTTTTTTTTTTTTGTTGAGGTTACTTCGAGTCTTCGGATTTAATTTGAATATCATCATTTGCAGCAGTTAAAATAATTTTAACAGTAATTGAATTTAACTTCAGGCTGGGTGTTTTTTTTACTAGTTTTAGTGGAAACAGCACAGGTATGTGTACCCAGTTCAGGAAGAGCTAAATTTAGATTGTAACCATATTTACTGCTTTTACTTCTCACCGCAGCACACATGTACGGCCCCAAGTTGTGTGTGTGACAGAGACAGTGATGTGTTTTGTGTGGGCTGGCGTGGGCCAATAAAAAGACATGCCGTTAAAAATATTAAACTTTATTTTGTAATTTAAAGTATTAGTATTAGTTTAAGAAAAGCAACATTATTATTTAAGATGTTCTTTATGAGTATAGAGATTGTAACTGTTCACTATATTTCACATAGTTTTAGTTTTGGTAACATATATTTTTTGCTTGGTGCGTTGGGTGGCCCCCAGGGGCGTTGCAAGGAGTAGGCTAGCTTGCTTGATGAAGGCCACCATTTGGGGACTTTTGTTGTGTTGGATGAGGCAGGCGGATGTGTTTTTGCATCTCGGTAGCTTAAATTTGTTGATCTGGTGTGGCAAGATGTGGGCAAGCATGCATTTAGTGAGGCACAAGTTTGGGTGCTAGAGAATTGTTTGGACTAACCGCACTTAGTAAATATCTTTTGAAATCTTAGTTTATCTACGTTTGAAATAGTATTTTGTTAGTGCCTCAGAACAGGCTATGCTTTAGTGTTGTAATCAAATTAAAAGTTTCTGGCAAAATGTGGACTTTAAAATCTTTTGTAAATTGGTCTGGTTCTCTCCAGGGAGTGCTCCTGCAAAAATCTAATTTCAGCATTATAAGTTAGTTCATTTTGGTTCGTCCAATAACGAGTTTGTTTCTCCCATTCCTGGAATTTGTACAATAAAAAATGTAACATCCTGTGAAATAAATTAAATTTAACTACAAAATTTTATTCGGTGGAAGCAGGTGGAATACCCCCCACCTGCACTTCCATTCAGATTTCCACTCCTCCCTCAGTGCGAGAACAGCGACCAACTGGAGGGGTGAGAAGAGACATTAACAAACAGCTGGCAGGACACCTCTTGTGCAACTGTTCCCCTTCACCTAACTGCAGGAATATACACAGGTGCGCAAACCACACAGCCGTAATCTTTTCCTGCCATTTTGTAGAGGAAGCATCTCTTGGAGAGTGTTGAAGAATAGGGGTGTGCGATACGTCGAAGTCGACATGTAACATGTCGATGTGTCAACATTTATCTGACAATATTTTCGATATGTTGAAATCGACATGTCGATGCGTGTCGAGGTCGACGCGTGTGTCGAAGTCGACATATGTCGAGGGATATTGGCCTTTCTGTGCATATGCGTGTGACATGACAGGGCTCACTACGTCTTCATATTACGTTATTTACCTCCGTTCTCTTTCAGCACACACGTGGGCTGGGGCCTGGGAACTGACGCCAAGAAGGTTTCCCACACTTATTTTCTGATTAAAGTAAGGAGGGTCCAGCCCAGTCCACGTGTTCGCGGTCTCATGCTTCAGTTTCATCTTTTTCCTCGCATCGCGTCGCGTGTAATTAGTTACATTCGGTTTAATTCAGCGTTGTACCACTAACTTATAGCATAATTTTTATTGAAATTTACCACTATTTTCCAAAACGTTCATATCGTTATGATGGTTGAATATCATGAGACGAACATTGTTTGTGTTGATGTAAATGATTGTGAGATCATACACGAGCCTGCCACTACCAGCAGGAATCTGTATTAGAACTTTATCATAATATTTAAAAAATCAAAAGGCCAAGTGTATATAGTGCAGACACGTACCCGCACATTAGAAGCTGAAAAACGACGAGCTGTAAGGTTGACCTTGAAGCGCACATCAAATGCCGCAACGCCATTATGAGCAACTAAGTTCAGTGCAGGTCGCAATCTAAGTTTCACATACATCCAGTTAATACATTTTGAAGTACGATGTCTGAAAAGAACATTTTTAGCCATCTTGGAGGGCTCAGAAAGTGTTTTTAATAAGCATGGTATCTTAAAGGTGAGGTTCCGACCTTGTCTGAAGTTTGTTTTCTTTTTGTATGTTGGCACAATGGGCATATGTGGAATACTTTGTAGAAAAATCCTGTTTACAAACACACTGCAATGCATTTGAAGCGTGAGATAGGCGAAATCCTTAAGAGAAATACAGCCATCATGAAATCGCATCTCAAATCGACATATCCACTAAGTTTATTTCAAATTTCATGTAATCGTAGAAATGAGGACACAGATTTCACTTTCACCATTTCACAAGAACCTGGTCCGTCTATAAAGGTATTTCAACTTAACTGAAAATATGTAATAAAAATAGCTTTTTATTTAGCTTTTCTGACCAATTATTAATATTATAAGAAGGAACATGAAATTACGTATTTTTATTCAATTCATGTTGTAAGTAAACTTAAATAGTAGTTTATGTTAATGTTTCAAGCGAAAAAGAACGAAAACCGGCAAGCTAACTGCCAATTTTAAGGCTGCTAAATGTGCATGTGTAACGTTTCAATTTTAGCTTATAAAATGTGATGTGAAGTAAAAATGAAAATTTGAGACTCCCGTTCTTTCAGTTTGAGTAAATTTTATAAATGTACTATAATACCAGCATTTATATTTTTGCCTTCTCTTAGACCTATAACAGTAAATTAATAAATTGCATAAAATTTATGACTGCTTGTAAAATTTAAATCAAGTAGTTCGCACTGTACGTTGAAAATAGGCTTGCAAATACAAATGAATTTTACCCTCATAAATTTGGAATAACAGTAAAATACCTACAGGTCATGGGTAATGATAGTAGGCTATTTGATATTTATACTAGCTGTACGGTCACTGCCTTGCCCGCTACTATTTTTTCTTAAAATTAACACGTTTATTGCATTCTTAAAATAGAAAAAGAAGCAGGAGACATTACTTAACACGTAACTGTGTATCATATTAAGATATTCACTGTCGTGGCGTTGTCTGCAATCATTTTATTTCAAGTGTTTTAGTAAACCAAACAAAATAGTGAGAAGCTGTGTCTAACTTGTGCGTACCCTGTTATAGATATCCTACTGTGACGCATCCTGCGTCTTCTGCGTGTTGCTGTAGTCTATTGTTATGGTTTGTTGTCACTTGGCGTTGAGGTTATGTGGCTTGACGTGCTCCGGATAGCTCAGTTTAGTCATTTAAATGGAGACGGAAACTATTATTATGGTATTGCAAATTAGACTCACGTAATAAGGCAACTGTTTGTTTATTTTTTAATTTCATCCTTTAAATTTTTTTTTGCTTGCTTCATGAATATTTTACAACTGACGGTTTGGTCAACACACAAATAAACGGGAAATGGTCAGATGTCCGGCGTTATCATGCCCAAACGTGATTAAACAAAGCAAACAAAACGTAACACCTGTCCGTTGCCTGAAACCCCGTATCTCCCGCCACCTTTATATAACTTTTAAGAGTGCAAAGACAAAAAAAACCACTCCAGGGGCACTAAAGCCTCCTCCAGCCTTTCCAACGCTCCCAGGGCCAGCCCCGCTGCACCCTCGCGACCCGTAGACGTCTCCCTTACTCCGCCATCACTCCCCGACTGAAAAACCCTCGACGGACATGGTAACTAATAGCGGACCTCGGCGGAGTGATACAACAGACTCCAATCTTCCCAAAACCAGCAAAATTACACTTAAAACAGATCACAAAGGATTCCAAAATTTCCGTTTATAGGTTTTACATTGAAAGAAAATTGTTTATCCACACAAATATAATAATTGGGGACAAAAAGTGCGCAACAGTGGAACTACTTTCGCGGCGCAATACCCTAAGCACCCCCCTGTGATGGCTGACCTACATGTGTCAATAACCTATGTCATGGAGAGAATTCCATGAAGCAAGCGATCAACCACAACGTCGGCGCCAGAAATCCTACAGCCTGGAGAAGCTTGCAACACCTGAAGTTACTCACTTCACCAGAGAAAATGTAATAATATGCTAAAATTGCCAAAACTCAAAAAATTAGTCAAAATACAAGAAAAAGTTATATCATTAAAAATAATTGAAATTTTACTGTGGTCAATTTGAAACCAAACAAGCCAGGAAAATAATCAAATGACTCTACTTTAAAATTCCTTGACTATATTTATATTGAATTTTGAAAAGGTGAATTTAAATTAACATGTCCCCAATTACTAGGTTACTGAATTCTGTTGCATCACACCGGACACCTGACAAACTCACCCTGAAAATCGCATATAGCCTGTTAAGAAAGATTTACATATAAATTTAAATAAGAAAATAAAAACACTTTATAAATATTTAAACAAGCTGGGGAAGTGGCTGAACACTTCACACTACTATGGCTTCGCTTACTTTTTAAAATTAAATACATTATGGAATTCTTCAAACAGAAAAGAAAATAAAGACATAATCCTTAATGCAGTAAATACTCTTCAAAGCGGAATGCTGCAATATCCAGATTTATTTTATTTTTTCCTCGTTTGGGCAGGTTTCCTTTTTATACAGGTTTGTAGAAGGGAAGAAAAAAAATTTCTTTAAATGTTTTCAAAAATTTTTTTAGTTGCAATATAAAACTTTATAGTATTAGTAACCCAGATGAACAAAATCGAACAAAACAACTTTGCCACAACGCTAATTGAATCAATATTTGAAAACAAAACGGAATGAAAGTGTGACACCCCAACTGTTATTCAATCTATTTTGAGCATAGCGTCAGTGCTGGCTTTAGTCAGATGTCACTAAATGAGCACAGATAAAAGTAATTCCAGTGGGATGCACTTTCATACTTCTCTTCTTTTTATCATTAGAAAATTGAATTACATTGACCCTGGACTGTATCACATCTGGCCAAATGTTGACGATATTTTCCTGCTATAAAAAAAAAAAAGAGAAGTGAACTGCCGTGTACGGTAACTAACACACGCAATACATTCGATACGAACAGTTTCTCTAAATAAAATTATACACGTGGTACATATGTGATAGCGAGTAACTGGAACATACTGTTAAATTTAATCAAATTACACATTTCTGAGCTCATTTGGGATACAACTTTTATAAATTAAAAATGAAATAGTTGATTTTAAATATTTGTTTACTATCAATCAAAATGTATATAAAATACATGAGATAACAATGATTATTCAATCATTAAAATCACCAAAGGAACATTAATTAGCTCTGAAAATTATGCAAAAGAAGCATTTACCATGAATTAAAAACTACAAATTGCAACAAGAGTTTAGTGAGCTACCCAATTAACAATCTTTAAGAAATTAACAATGTACGACCTTAATACTCCGAGGTGATGGTTGAATTATTTCTCCTATGTCACATTGACTTGACTCTTTGAGAGCTCAGTAACATTTTTCTTCTTTCGCACCCAAAAAGTTCTGAATTTTATTTTTAGATATTTACGTAAGCTTCATTTTAAAGCCAAACTGCTTAAGGAGATTCAGATAATTAAGGGGAAACATGTGTTAATTTTTAAATGGTTTTTTACTTCAAATTTTGAAAAATCTTGAAGTAATATTTAGATATTTACGTAAGCTTTATTTTAAAGGGAAATTCACCACGATATCTGAACGGGTTTAGGGGATACGGAAGATAAATTGCAAACATATTTTCATTTTTTAAACAGCTTTTGAGTTTAAATTTCTTAAACTCCTGAAAATAGTTTTTTTTTTTTTTTTTTTTTTTTTTTTTT
>PNEQ01003425.1:67379-104709 GCA_003012365.1 Medauroidea extradentata
ATCAGCCTAGTTTGGATGCCTGGGGGGAGCGACTGGCTGGCGCCAGCCGAGAGCTGAACAAAGGTTTAGGAATGCGGGTGCTGTGCTGACGCATTTCCAAGAAAACGACTGGCCTCTGTCAGTTGTATCACTCCGCCGAGCGCGGCAATTTTGTTTATTTAATATTTAATTCCTGGCGTGAAGTTTAATAAATGTAAGCCCACTGTGCAAGATTTCTGGTTGTCAGTTCTCTTTTGTATATTTTATAAGGTATGTTTTGGCCCGAATGGCGAATTGACCATGGTCATTTAAAAGAGTTCCCACAGACAGTAGAGGAGGGGTTTCCGCTCGCCATCTTGGTGGCTTGTGGCGTCCTTTTCCTCGCCCCAGTAGTTGAGTCTCTTGTGCTAAGCGGACGTGTTTTCGGGAGCTGAGAGAGTGATGTGAAATTATGGTGGTCGTTGGACTTGGCGTCCGAGGCGAAGCTGCCACCGCGTCGGTAATTGAGTAATCGCAATGACTTAAGCTTTTTTTTTTTTATATATTTTTTTTGTGGAGTCCCGTGTACTGTAGCAACGACAGACACGATGAAGAGGAGGCGAGTTGCTGTTATTGCATAGTTTACGAGATCGTAACTTCGGTTTGCCGCAGCACCATTATCATTCGTCTCATGTTCCCGTGAGATGGCGTGAGATGGCTTTTCGCGCAACAACGTAAATATCATACATGTTGGGAACTCTTTAAGATGCCGGCCTGACAAAACGGTAGCGTTTCTGATGCACGATGCTCTGGAGGCATCCAGGTTGTTTTTCTTTGCCGATTTATTGACTGCCACGCACGCTGCGATGCTATCTACTGTGTGCAAAAAGGCTTAATAAAAATCAAGTTTCTGTTCCGTAGCACGCATCTCTTCATTCATTCAGGGTTCGAACCCACTATTTTCCCTGAGAAATTAGAGTGTGTATCATACCGACTGGTGTTCAGTCGTGAACTACGTGGAGCTGTGTGTGTGTCCCAATCACATTCGGTAGCTCACCGCGAGGTGGGGCCGAGTGGGGCATCATATATATTTTGCGACACAAGCGTGATGGGCAGACAGTACCATCACAACATGTAACGGGTTTACGTGCTTTGGGTTATTGTTGTTACTGAGAGATGTAGCTTGCAGGATGACGATACCAAAAGAAACACCCCTATTTGTTTTTGTTTTACGATTATTTATTTGCAGCTGTGATTGTGATCCAATATAAATAGGTGTACATTGTCAACAACCAAAATAACAAGATTAACCGGTGAAATGACTGGAGATAGTTCGCCCAAAACAACTACTCCCGAGTGTCTGCCCAAAACAATAGAGACACACGGTATTGCGGTTTACAAACTTAGTACTCGTAATTTGCTCCACTCATGAAGATGGCTATACTATTCTATATGGTGCCATACCTTGGCACGCCTGGAGCAACCGAGTACAAAAGAGAAACGTAAAATTTTACACCAGATGAAATTTAATTAGAGCGATTACGCCCACGAGGCTTGACTTCCCCGCACCAGCGCTCCCGTACACGTCCTCCCTGTCCCGCCATTACACTTCGACTGATCAAAACATTCAGCCGGCCACCTCCCGGCGACCGGTCACGAGCTCCGATGTAACACAACTAACTTTCCTGGGCGGACACCCGGACTTACTCGGCCGAGTGGTGGAGGGATACACCAGGATCCAACTTGCCTAAAAAAGCTGGTTAATTGACGTATATAGCCTAAAAATTTTACGTAACATAGATACTGATAAATTTACAAAGCGTTTAATTCCATTATACCAGCAAAATATTCATTAGTTTATTAATTGGGGATGTGCAGTATCATCAATCTGTCGCGGATCAACACCTTCACGGAGTTTTGCGCCCGACACTACCACCCACGTTGATCGAGAAACGCCCTGCAGAGCCCCCGCATTCCAGCACGTCCATGTACGTGCCTACAAGCGGGTGAACTCTGACCTGCCTGCCAGATAAATCCGTCCAAAGCACAGGCTAGCTCAGAGCTTATTTGAAATTTTAAAAGCCAGCATTCTCTGTACGTGCTTCCAAGCAAGAGAACTACGACTAGCCTGCCACATAAATCCCATTCCAGGAGAAGCAAGCTAAGAGGCTACTTGAAATTTAAATAATCCAAACAAGGCAAAATATAAGAAAAATTTACTTAGAAAAGTTGCTAGAAATTAAATTAGCTTTAAAATGAGTCCAAACAAGATATAAATCCGATAAAATTGACACTTTAAATTAAATACTTTTCTCTTGCTTTAAAGTTAAATTTTAAATTAAAAAGAAAATTTTAATGTAAATTTCTCTACTCGCATCCCCAATTAATAGGTTGGATCCCGCCGTATACATCCTTATACCTGGTTAAGTTGGCTTACTTAATTTGTTATTAACAACAAAGAAAAAAAAACATTAAGACAAAAAAAATTGAAATTACTGTATGATAAGAGGCCAAGTTAAGTGCTACATGCCAGTGCACGTCACAGTAGTTTGAAAAGTGTATGTTTGGCCAATTTAGGGTATTATTATGATGTTTGTATTTAATGTGGTTCAACAAAAATACCATTCAGACGTTTTCTGGTTCTGAGGTGTATGCTCTTCCGACAAATAGAGAAAACTGCTTTTAGTAGTTTGGAATAAAATGCTTACTTTAATAAGTAAACTTATTTACAACAAGGTGCCTTACAACTAAGCATTACATGCTACGTTGTAAAAAGAAGTGAAAATGTATACGTACAAATGTTTGATAATTTTACATATTTGTATATGTAGTCATGTTGACAAATACTGACTGTATATGTAATTAACCAGAAATGATTTAGAATTCCAAAGATTACTATAAACTCGAAATTAAATTACACAGACTTACATACACATTTACCAGAAATTGTATGTTAAATTACACTTTCAAGTGTAGATGTAAAAAAATTAAGTAACACTAGTCATAATTTTTGGTTTTATTACTGTACCGTCATTGTATCAACACATCGTTATCATTGCTAAAATACGTATTTCAACATACAATTTTACAATGACTGTCATGTATTTTTACCAATAACTCCCCTACACAAAAATAGTTTTTTTACGTATTAATTAATAGAAATGTTTCATGTTTGCCACAAAAAGTTTTTAAGAACATAAACTGAGTGAAATTAAAGGCGATTACACTAATTCTTGTATTGTAGGTTTCGTAAAACACGGTGTAAAGTTGAACCTTTCCACATAGACACATGCATTTATACACAAATGTGCAGTATCAACCCTCGTGTTTGTATAAATCAGCCTTAAATGTCAAAGTTTTACTATGCTTATGCATGCAATAATTTTTGTAACAATCCATCTGCGTCATTTAATGTGCAGTGCAAATATTTCCTATTCTTTCTAATGCAAATTTTGTTTCTTTGTTTAAGAATCTCGAATAAAATTATTAATCATTATAAAATTTCTTCACATTGTGAATTATCTATGCAAATATTAATATGCAGATTAAACATCAAATTTAAAATTGTTTGTGATTTGGTTGTAGGCCTAACTGAATTCTTGACTAATCATTTTAAGTAGTCACAACTGCCACTTCATTAATAAAGTTTGTGTATGATTTATTCCATAGAAACCTATTCCAAAATTTGTATGTACATAAACTTGTTTTTTTCATTTGGTTGTCTATAAATAATTTTGTTGTATTTAGACTTACTGATAGGGCTAAGTGACTTACTTGGTTTTGAAAGCTAGATCGTCACATACGACGTACTATATTATGCCTACTTGTAGAATATAATTCAGCAAATATACGCGTAGAGTGGAATAAAACTTGATAATTGGTGTACAGTATGTCAAAATATTTCCAATTAGTCTAAAATATCCTATTACATAAGTTGTTCATGTATTCTATTAATGAAATTCTACCGCTGAAGTTACGAGCTTAAATGTGTATCGAATACTCGTGGTCTTGTTGTTATAATGCTAAGCTGATAGTCTGAAGGTCATGGGTTGGAATCCACTGAGACTAAAAACATTTTCAGAAGTTAAAAATGAATGTAGAAGATTTACACATTGTCGAAATATAAAAATCCACTAGCTAAATTAATCTATGCGCTCGACACAAATTGACTAACTGATATTTAGAAAGGAAAAAAAAACATATTTATCTGTAACATTCTTGCCACAACTGTGAAAACAAAATAATTCTAATTTACTTTTACCTTTAGTATACGTGTTATTTTACGCAACAGCGTGTAAAAATACACCTACAGTGGTTTTGTTATTTTACACGTATTTACTGTATGTTTATTATGAAACCCTGTAAAAAACACCAGGATATGGCTAATTTAAAATTACCCGTACTTGCATGAAGGCTGTGATGCAACACACGAATTTATTTTACAATGTATGGTTTAATTCTTATTTTTATGTATTAAGTGCTTTGGGATGGCATAGTTACAAAAATACTATGCCAATCTGAAGACAAGAATGTAAACATAGGATAGTTAGCATTTAATACAGACAAAATCATTCAAATAATAAAGCAAAATTATTAATCCATTCCCCACTTTACAGTTGCCAGATTATGGGTTATTGTCTCGTGGCTAAATATTAATCTACTAGCACAACACAATAGGTGCAACACAATGATTAAAGTTGAACATCCCGTCACATATAATACTATTCTAACGTTAGCAAAGCAAATGGTCGCACCTCGCAGTGTCGCTCGTCAACTAGCAGTATTCATTAGAAAAAATATATCTACATTTGTCATGTCATTTAGTAAAGCAATCAAGACTTGGAGTGTTTTTAAACTAAATAGTTTCATAACTGAGGTTAGCAACAGGATAACTGTTTTTCTAATATTTTAATTTCGGAATAAGCATCCACCATTGCAAGCTTGAGGATAAAAACAATATACAGGTCAAACATGAGCGACATAAATTAAACTAAATAAGCTGAGGAAAGATCACAGGATTCAATCTTGATGTAGATTTCTAGATTTACAAATAAAGATAAACACGTTATAAAAACTTTTTCCTACTGCAACCTAGAAATGATAAAAAGTGTGCTGTATACTTAAAAGGAACAATAAATGCTCCTATTCGTACAAACTTCCCCAAAGTGTGTTCTCACAATTATTTCAATGAACACTACCTACTGCTCACCATCACCAACAGTTTCTACTTCTTCCAGTTCCAGCACCATTGTAATTTCTGATAGGCCTAATTTTCAGCTTTGTAAGTAAAATTGCTTAGCTATTTTAATTTTTTATGGTACAGTTAGCTATTTTCCATATATGTGAGTTAACAACACTGATGTTTTAATTTTGTGCAACAATATGGAACGTAAACAGCAGAATGAAATGTAATTTGCAAGATAGTATTGTATCTGAGTGGAATTTGAATGGAACTTGAAATTACACTGTATGTTTTGTTCTTTCCCTAGAGCAAAAAATAATCTAAACTTCACTGGCTTGCACTGACAGCCAAGAAGGAAATTGAGGCTGGAAATTATTAACTGGAAAGAAAAACTCTGTTAGATGATATGTCCATCACAAGTTAATAGTTGGGTAAAAGAACCAGTGCTCGTTTATTCAACCACAACTAACTTACCTGTGCTCCTGTTGATGCCCACTTTCCCTTGCCTGCTGTTTTGGCTTGTTCTTCTAGATCTATAAGTTCCTGAAGTTCAGGACTAATCCTAACGCCTTCTCGTCGTACAGACACAAGGCCTTCCGCTACCAGTTTTTTTGTCAAGTTATCCCCAGTTGCAATATCTGCAACAAATACACTTTCATATAGATGTGAACAATCCATTTTGGAAGCTCAAAATAAGTTTAAAAAATGAAACCTGTTCAAAAGGAACTTGATTAGATTCAGTAATTTATTTTCCATTTTGACAAATTTCCATTGTATACAAGTTTAGTAGTAACCAAGCAAAGAATAAAAATTAAAAAATTATTCATAATTTAACAAAATCAACTAAAACAACAAATGTTCAGTATTATATTATACAACTGAGTAAACACAGCCTTAATGGTATAAACACTTCTACAGTGGACTAAAAGGCATGATTAAATTAGAACCAAACAGTAACTATTAAATCAACTTAAGAGCATTATGCTAGTCAAATTCAGGTAAATAAATTAATTGTTCTTGTCATGAATGTTGAGACTCCATTACTTCTTTTTGTCTATTGTAGAAAGGAGTTTGTGTAATGGCTGTGGCAATAGACGTGTATACGTTTTAGTTATTTCAAATGTAGCACAGCAGCTAATCAGATGGCAGCATGGCAAAAATGGTCAAACAAAAACATACTGTGTACACGAAAAAACAATCTGCCAACCAGAAAATGAAACTGGAGTAATTACTCCGATCAACTACGTAGTAATTAATCTAGTCATAACACTGTGCCTATTATCTGAGACGTCAGACACACTGTCATTAAGCCTCCCTTGCCAAAAGCAACTAAATAATGACAAGCTGTATACACGGAAATAAAATGCATCAAGTCCTTGATTTACGTTGTACCACTTTACGTCACTTCTGAATAACGTCACTACTGTTTGAGCACCCATTTTTCAATTTAAGTAACCACTGATTCAGAATAATGTTGTCAATCCATTCTTGCCTGATCTCCTTAATCCAGTCATGCCCGCAAGAGATAACATGTCAGTTTTAGGTTCCACAAAAGGGTTTGGCTATAGGCTGTGATATAGTAAAACTTGCGCTACATCTCTGACAATGTGGATTTAAAGTGTCCATTTTCACGTTATGAAGATTTCCCTTTTAAGCAGGGTGTTAAATGGCACCATACAATTTTTTCAGCTTTAGGTTTTTATTTCATAGGGGTCCGTTTTAGAAAGCTTTTACTGTAAATTCTAACAGCAAATAAAAATGCTTTACCTTGGTTGGCATATAGCACTACTGGTTCTATTGTAAAGTAAATATATGGGTATTAAATATAGTAATGGTTGCACCAATAAACAGGTTTATTTAATGTATTATTGCATATTAAAGTGCCCGGATATTGCTATGATACTGTGCGATATAATAATGTGCGTAACACTGAACTTTTATAAAACCTTTGACTCGAATATGTATTTTTGAAATATAACATTTGTTACATTTTATGACTGACTACATATGTATAACCAAAAGAACCATCGTAACAGACTTCAAAATCATTTTTTATTGACCAAGCGTAGTCTGGCATTCTGCCGGAGTGCGACAGCAGTCAGCTTGCCAAGGCTCGGTGTGTACTATGGCTTGTGACATCTCTACACATTTCCGCAGGCGTTTTAAAAGCGCGAACTTTAAGTAGCTGTAGTTACCTCAAATAGACTTCAAATTTAAAAATTTTAAGACACATCTATTTATTTTTATATGTACGTAGTATGGATGTTCTCATTGAAATTCACTTGAGGGGTCCATTACTATAGCTCAAGCTCTAAATGCCTATCACAGTACACTGCATTCCTCTTCTTCATAATTCTACTCTGTACTCAGCTCTAAGCTTAATGTACATGCCTCGTCTATAAGCTGTGGAAATATTCATCTGCATTACAGGAAAGCTTCAGTTACAAGTTACACGTACTGTACTATAGTTCTGTACTCTGGGCATGTTGACTAAAAGAGAAACGTTTGTATGGTCCATTCCACAAATGAGAGTACTTTATCAGCTAATAAATGTTGTTCAAGAAACTAAATCCTATGAATTAATTTCAAAAATAAATACACAGCCATACTTAGATGAGTAAATAAAAAATAACAATGATCATGGCAGCTTAGAAAACACTATAAACCAAATGATTTTTCACAATGGACCACACATCCAGCATGTGTCAGATATGTGGACTTGTTTGTGAACTAGACTAGCAAAATAAAGAAATAAATAAAAAATAAAATAAAAATTTCAAAGTAACCCCACTAAAAACTATTTTTCTTCCCAGATTGTACCTCTGTGATGTATAGCCTGCCTACTGGACAAACTCCTCAAATTTGCAGGATACCTGCTCTCTGAAACTAACACCAACTGCTCACACTTGACTGCAATTTAAGCTAAGAAGTTGCATTCGTGAGATGTTGCCAACATGTCAGTGGCTTAGCATGATTTTGTGTAGCACTGTTGAGAGTTCTTGGTAAATTACATCAGGTGATCTGGTAAATCATAAACTATTCTACCATCAACAAATGTGACCTTAAACAGCATTTAAGTTATAAGTTACACGACATAAGATTTAGTTTTGTATGAGATTTCTTACGCGAACTATCATTTTATAACATAAAAACAATGGAAGTCGAAAACTTTTCTCACATCTTTTAGCAAGTTCTCTTCTTGCGGAATAATGGCTACATACTTCTCTAAACATTTAATAGTCATTGCTTTAGCAGAAATACGTTTACTTTTCAATCAAATACTAACATGATAAAATAATAGTTAGCTACAGTAATTGTTTCATTACGCTACCTACCTGGGTGTTAGAGGGTCAGACGCAATGGAGCTATAATAAGGATGACCTTGAAGTGGGTATCAAATGCCACATCACCACGAGCCAAGAGTTCAACTAGCATGAAAGATTCCCATTGATCCATTTGTACCATGGTAATTCAAGCAGTGACCATAAATTATTTTGGTAAAAAGTCTGTAGCAAAATTAAGTGCATGTTTCTATCCAAGTTTTGCATAAAGGCAATTAATACATTGAGCGGTGCTCTCTGTGTTTTCCTGGGGATAGGATTTTTGGAAGTTAGGGCTTGTGTTTCCTTGTAGAGTGTTAGTGGAAGCCCCGGTCCCCGGTGCTAGGGCTCCCCCATTCGACTTCAGACATGTCACTTGTGATGTCCTTCGCCCACCCTTGCTGTAATTTATATTTTTTACCTTAACATAAATGTTTAACTAAGTACATCACCCGAGTCTATTTCTTTTGCCCTTAATATCTAATTTTTGCTTGCATATTATCATAATGATAAAAGGGAGGATTAACGGTGACCAGGGCATCATTTGCAGGGTTACTATTTAGCCTCTGATGTGTGCACGGAGTAAGGACCAATGCGTGTGCGACGGTGCCGAGTTCGGTGCCCTGCTCATCCAGCGAGGGACATCCAGCCATGGTCATGTCAGTGGCCTACAATAATAGTGCATCGTGACTAAAACCTACTTCAAACAAACTTTGAGATACCATGGACTGCGCCCCTGCGCGAGCGCAATAAGCCCAACTGCCTAAGCAACCATAATTCCCAATCCAAATAGTAATGAGTAATTTCCATCTGTTATCTTCCATGCCAATGTAGTGCACTGCAGTGTAACATTGTATTTATTTAATTGTATAAGTTCTTTACCGGCTAAAGCGCTTCCGTTTATTCAGAATTGTTTTCTTTGTGTTCGACCTGCTGGACCAAGTAACTTAGTAAGTTGTAAGTTTTAAGGTGTTAACGTTGTGATTATTGATTTGTTCTAAGTATAGGTATAGTGGGTGTCTACGGATGTGCAACGGAATTTCACGTAACTTTGTCCTCTTGGAGAAATCTATTTAAGTAAGCCGTTCGAAAGCTATTCGTGGTTAAACGTTTTAGTGTCCTTTTGGTAACCTAGTTGAGTTGAGAGGCAAGGGTGATGTCAATGCTGGATGCACACGTGACCTGCGCCTGTGCTTTCCTGATAAAGATGCCAGGCTGTTCCAGAGTATGGTTGCACCCATGTGATTTGTATTTTCATAATTCACTGTTTAATTATCTTTAATTTTACTACACGAGGTTGCATTTTGAATTGTTTATTTTATTATTAATAGGCAAGCACAAGTAATTATACTTTTATTTTAGTGGTCCAGTAAGTAAGTGTATAATTTAATGGTGGATCCAGAAGGCATATGGTTGTTATGGCAGCGAGGCACGCCATGAGCGTACCCTCATTTGCCTTCCCCCCACTTGAACTTGAGTCCTTGACCACGCTGGTGCAGTGTATTTTTTGAGTGACAAAAGATGGCGACAGGCCGAAACCCCGCGTGTGCAGGAACTTTAAGCGGTCCGTTCTGGATGAATCCTAACATTAAATGTTGTTCCGTTCTGCTTCGTTTTTCTTTCCGAACCTAATTTAAGTGTACGTTCAGTTGACGAAGGCTTAGCCAGTAATTTTAGCATGATATACTGTTACACTTTTTTTGTCAGTTAACTTGTTTTTGTGGATTTTTTGTTTTTCTTTTTTTTTCCGGACTTATAAACTTTTCAATGTCGTGTTGGTGCGTTAGTATTACTTTCACTTGAACTTCATAATTGTTATACTGTGTAAGGTTTTATTTTGGTTGGCTTTCGTGAGAGAGGCGGACAAGCAGCGCGCATAGTTTTCGCTGAGAGGTGAGTTAGTCTCATGTAGTGTACGCCAGTGTAGAGCGGGACGCAGTAGTATCTCCTATCTGTGGCTGTAATAATAACAACAAGCGATGCTGAGACTGCTTCTGGTGTTGGTTATCGTGCAGCAGGTACGTGACCGGAGGGCTTGAAGCAGTGCAGACGCGCTGACGAAAGGAGACGATAGTATAGCTGAGCCGGGCGTGGGATTTGCTGAGCTGCGTGGACGAGAGAAAGATGAGTTAGTGCTAAGCGCGGGGAAGATTTTCCCAAGTAAAGTGTGCTGACCGACTGCAGACGGTGCAGGTACCCTGTACTCAGGGCGGGGAGAAGTAAAGGCGTATGAGCTTTGAGATCAACGGTAGCATAGGCAGGGCGTAACGGTGGAGATGCCAGAAGTACGCGTTGGGATAGTTGCGGCATGAGCACAGTAGAGCTTAGAGAAGGCAGAGATCGTTTCGAGGAGTAGTAGTGTTGACCGCTGTGAGAGAAGGATGTGTTTGGTGAAGTGTTGTTATGACTGCAATGAGCGATGGACGTGTTTGATGGAGATAGCAGGTGTTTTGCTGTTCAAGGGTCAGCCCGGAGGACACTGAAAGGACTTCAATAGGAGCTGAGTATTAACCGTGGTGTTAGTCAATAAGACATTTTGCTAGTTTTATGTGGAGTAGTCGTTGGCAGCGGGAGGATGTGACACAAGCGATAGAGCGGTGAAAGAAGCCCGAAGGCGTTTACAGGTTAGTTGGTAAACATGTTGTTGAAGACTGTAGCACACAGTAGCTGCGTAAGGAGAGGCAGCTGGCTTAATATGTTGCGAATTCCAACCTAAAATTTTTCGTCAGAAGGCGCGACATGTTTTTTCGTTAATTCCGTTAAAGGTTAACTATATTATTTGCATCGAGCTGATCAGTAATTGTGTTTCGCTACATTTGTTTGTCTTCGGTTTTGTTATATTTTAGACTGTACTACAAGTATACAATGGTTACCCGAGCTTAAGAGTCAGTGTCTGGTAGAGACGCTAGGGAAGTATGTTTTGTTTGTGAAGTAATAGAGATGCTGTAGTTTTGGCCGGTCTGTATGTTTGTATCTCGTGACCTGAAGGATTTCTAGTTTACAGTAATGTCATGGTGGTGTTGTTCCTCTGCAGGACAGATATTTTAAATTAAGACTTAAAGGCTCGTTCACGAGCTCTACTTCTGTTTTGTCATAATGAGAGATAACTGTAAAATTTCAGTCTGTCATTTCAAGTTCTGTTTACTGTTGATTATATAGCATGGAATGTTTCAATGCTCTTTTATTTAAGACAGTGTAAGGCCGAGTTAATTTTTTTGTTTGATTATTATGATAAAGAAGTAATTGTGCCTTTCTGTTAATTGGATTTCATTATTTTTGAAACGGTTTGAGTGTTTGTTCTTTTTTAAAGTTTGTGACGTAAATAAACAATTGACTTTCTGGAAACCTCGTGTTTTAGTTAACAATTTTTCCCTGCTGTCAGCAATAGCAGTAATTTTTTTTAATAGTTTATTAAATTACCTTTTTGATAAATAATTTGTTTCATAATGCTACAGAGTTAGTTTGTGTAGGACCTATAGATTTTAAGGTTATGTTTACATGTAAAAAAACACCACACACATAGCCACACTAATCCATCACTGTAACTATTTCCAGTACCTATTAATAATTTCTATAGGCGGTTCAGGATAAAGTGAGCACTCAAAATAGCCCTGCTAAATTTCTATTTTCAGTCAATTCGTATCCGTCCGCACGTAACGGCTAAAGATTGGAAATGTCTTACCTCTATGGACATGTCACTTGGTGCTTGCGCGTTTAAGATAAATTGTGCAGTCGATAGGAACTTAAATAATTTGATCTAAAAAAAATTTTATTAATTATTTAAAACAAACATATGTTAAATTTAGTTGATTTTATGTAAGTATAGTAGCATTTAAATAGGAAAATATACGGAACTATATACGGCAATTCGTTACCAACAATACAAGCACTAAAGGAACTATAGTTAATTTTGAATTATATGCTGTAACGGCTAGTGATTTTTTCAAAGGTTAAACCTTTAGTGCTCACTTTATTCCGAACGACCTAAACTATGAATATTTGCCCTTTGATTTAATATCCCTTTTGTTATTGTTGTGTTTAGCTTTGTTTACCCCTTGTTAAGAGTTGTAGATGGTTTGTTTACATTTGATAACCCCACTCCCCCTTACCCAATGTTTATTTTTGCGGATTAGCCCATGGTGTTTAGAGCGTAAATAAGAATGAAGCAGATAGTTTGTCCCCCCTTAAGAGTTGCTCTGCTCCCTGTTTGTGGCAATTGAGGTTATGGCCACTTGCTGAAAGATTTATGCCCCCGTGTGAGCTGGTATTTGACAGTAGTCACACTACTGACTAATTAACTTTTTGTTGAATTAAGAATTGACGATTGGCTAGCCCTAGTTGGTAGCCCTGGCTTGTATACATTCCATTACATGGATACACTGTACACAGTTGCACATATCTAACCTATAGATATACTATTTATTTGTTTTACCTTTTAAGATCCACTCTTATATGTCAGCACTTTTATTTTTCATTAAAACTTACTTATACTTACTCAATATTTAAACTTAAATATCTTACACATTAACACTTTTTTTAACACTATGAACCCCTGCCATATCAATATTGAGAACCTTTGTACTAACACGTGGTGTGCGCCCATGTGGTCTTAGCCTGTATTGATGCAACTTGAATGCCTTTCACTGAAGTAAATAATTATGATCATGAGGAGTCTTTCTTTCTTCTGATTAATACAGTTAACATCCACGTTCGAACCCACCCCAACAGCAATGTGTATTGTGCTGTATGCAGATACGAGAGATTGAACCGACATGCATCCAACCAAGTTTAAGGGCCTATGAATTTTCCAGAGTACCAAGCAATTATGTTCGTCGTGCCATTACACACTCTACTGGCCATGGTGGGATAAGCCTGGGGGAGGAGGGGAGTGTCTGGTTCCGGTGGCCGGCGGTAGGGGCGCTCTGGTCGGCGAGTTGAACTGGGAGGGGCACTGGAGATGGGTGCTCACTCTTTTGTTGGGCTTGAAGGGATCAACACCACAATTGGGAGTGGAAATCAGTTTGACTCTACTGGTAGGCTAGTGGCCGGAGTAGAGGAGGATTTTGTCAGCATAGTGAAGGTAGCTGTTAAGGTTCCATGATCGCCGAGTGCGCGAGGGGATGGAGACGTTACCAGGATTACTTTTGGTAAATGCAGTGACTGTGGAAGTAGCAGTCTTTGGATGTTGGTGAGTTTGACATAATTACGTCTGCTGTTGATGTTTTCAAATGGTGTCACAGTGAGCGCGATGCTCGCAGTTTTCCTGAGCTTGATCCGAGTCCTTAGGGAAGGTCCACGCATATACTGCTTTCTCGTCTTGTTCCTTCTGGTGAAGGGAAGAGAGCCCGCAATAAATGACTAGTTACAGAAGAAGTAGGCCTTCATAATCGCAGTGTTCATGGTATACATAACTATGCTGAAAAGTGTATAGTTTGAATGGAAGAATGGGAACATAAGAGAGAGAGAGAGAGGTTTTAAGCATAAGGATTTGGATGTAATACAGTACCTTACGGTATTTAATGTTCATGAACTGTAAAGGGATTGTAACCTGTGTTCGAGGGGTGAATACAATAATCTTAAAATTACTGGATGTTCCTTTTCTGGCTCAAGAATGGTATGAAAGTAACCTTTCAACTGTAATTGCTACAAGCATATACGTATTAGCTTATATGTATATTATCTCTGAGTTTTGCCCCGACTACATGTATGCTGATGAAAATGGCTGGGAGCCTTGATGAGTAAATTAGGTAAATTGTGGGTACAACATTTTGAAGTAGAGCAGCATTTTAACGATGACATTTCATCCTTGTCTGAAGTGTGTTTTCTTTTCGTACATGGCGCAATGGATACATAAGGAATAGTTTTGTTACAAAAGATATTTACTCACATATTACAACACATTTGAAACACGTGGTAGGCGGCGCCCTTAATACATATGCTATTTATACTTCCCAAATTTATCTTCATACAGATAAAAAATTATTTACTCACATCTTTACTACCAGTACACAGTTGGTCACAGGACCAGTGCAGAACAACCAACAAAATCCTTCTGTTCGCAATAGTTGTGGTACCTCACAACACAATTAGGACATTTAAAGTTTCCTGATTTCGTTAGAGATCCCCATTGTATGAAATTTAATTTGACGTTGCCATCTCCCATGAGTCTTGCATGTAATTTACATCATATAAAAGCTTCTAAAAGTTAACCTGATCCAATATCTATGGTGAAAATTATTTGAATGCCAGAATGTGAATGCTCTATTGGAATAAACAAATTCAAGCAAAGGACTTGTGCAGTAATTGTCCTACATCCTCATCACTGTGGAAGTTGCCAGTGTCTTGCGTCAAGCTCTCTAGTTTCTACTTTTTAACTATATTAATTTTTTGCGCCTAAATGAGAGCAGATTTAAAAAAAACTGTCTGGAAGTGATATCTACTCTCGTATAAGTTTTAAAAAAATAATTATCGCAAAACAGTATAAACTAAAAAGCATAGCCTAAATATTTGCACTAAATGCAAACAGTGTTTGGTGGGGAAAGTAAAGGGCATTATGTCTCGTCGACAGCGAGATCATTAAAGATGGTGATGCAAAACTTGATACGACAGGTGGGAGAGGTGTCGGCAATGGCCTTTGCTAAGGAGCCATCCCACCATTCGCATAGAGTGATTTCCGGAAACCACGGAAAGCCAAAATTAGGATGGCAGAGGTCGGGATGTAGCCCAGGTCCAACGTGTCATCATTGCTTCACTCGCTTGGTAGTATAAAGTGGAATTAATACTATCACGTCGTAAATTTTTAAAATTTATTTACGTGTCAGTTGAAGTTTTCAAATATCATTGACTCTGCTATGGGAAGGCGGGGGTCTGTTATTTTGCAAGGAGCGCTCGCCTTTGTGTCGTGCTCACTGATTACTTGTAGTAAGTGGCCTGATTTCCGCACGTTAATCACCTCTCCTAGCAACTGCCTGGTAAAATGGGGTATTAGCTGTGAAACTCAGTGGCCGAGTGTTGGCCATGTCGGGGTTACTGACCAGAGATTCGTTGACTCAGCAACTGGGTTTGCGGTGGTGACGACGTCCTTGAATGCCATTTTGGAGAGTTGGTCTTTGTCGTCTGCCGGGGAAAGGTGTGTTGTCGGCCCGGAGGCCTGACGGTGGACATTGGGTTGTTTGCGATCTAATATAGGTCGTGAGACATAAGCCTTGAGAGGGCAACCGCCTCCCAAGGGCTATGTTGTCTGTGGTGTACTCGATTAGTGAGAAAACTACTGCAACTATAGTGTTGGCGTTGGCAGAGAAGCCTTGTACCCAGGGCTTGGCTTGGAACAGATATTGGACGCCCTGGCTAAAGAGGACCACACCATAAAACTTAAGTATTCTACCTGCAGAGGTCTTGGCAATAAATTAATGATAAGTGAGTGATAGATTTTGATCAGCGCCTAACATCAAGGTCTTTAGCGCTAGTGATGTGTGAAGAGGTGAGTATGGAGCAGCACCGGAATGCAAAGGCGGGGTAAACGGGAAATCCCCGTGAAAACATGCCGACCAACGACATCGTCCAGCACGATTCCCACATGCGAAAATCTGGGGACAGACCCCGCCGGGAACCGAACCCGGATCGCCTTGGTGGGAGGTGAATGATCTGACTATTCTGCCACTGCAGCCCCTAAATTAATAAGTTGGTAATTATTTTAAGGCAGACGGTACAGTTAAAATTAAAAGTAAAGTTAAATTTGAATTCAATTACTTTCTGTGAAAACTATCTGGAGAGAGCGCTAGTAGTAAATTGGTCATGGTTAGTGCGAGTCTCAGTCTAAACAACCACATACAGGAAATAAACTTAATTCATAACTGAAAAAGAATTATTGTTATTTTGTATTACGGAACTCATAAAATCATATTGCTGAGAAATAATCACTACAGTAAAACAAAATGTTTTTACCAAAATTTTAAACATAGGACCATAGACCTTATGAATATTACACACAACAAAACACATAGGGCCTACCTGTCACAGCAATATTTTCAATATACAAAGATAACATATGAATGAAAAATTATAGTTTATAAAGTACAGAAAAACTGAACTGACTATTTCATTCACAACAAACTGCCATCAAGAACATTCTTCAGGCTTTTTTATTTATAGTCCTATGTACGCTATAGTAACAGTGTGAAATGTGATCAAGAAATGTTCACAATTTACAAAAAAAAACTTACAATTTTAGACAATAATAACTGCACTGTTAACATGTACTTGTAATACAAGAGAAGATGTTCACCATTTTTGTAGCTTATAGCCAACTGAAAAAAATTCTTCCATGCACAACATGAACCACGGTCGTAGAAGAACAGGTCTGGACACTCGCCTGGATATTTGACCCTCTTGTTGTTTGGCTGTAGTTCATCAAGTTACCGAGAATATTGTGTTTTATTGGCGCTGATGTTAGGGCGGTCGGACTCAAACTCCGCTCGCTTTTTTACATTGTTAAATTTATAAAGTAAATAAAGATTTCTGGAGCCTTTCCTTAAATTTGTGAGCGAAGAAACTATTTCATAAATTGATAAAAAAAATGTTTTGATAAATTGTTTATCTTAGTGGAAAGGAAGTGGGCGGAAATTAGTCCGACCGCCCTAACATCAGCGCCAATAAAACACAATATTCTCGGTAACTTGGTGAACTACAGCCAAACAACAAGGGGGTCAAGCAAAATACATTGTTAGATAGGCCTGTTCTTCTACGACCGTGACATGAACATAGCAATAATACTTTGATAGCTTATCAACTTTGAAGCTGAAAAAACTCTACAAGGTAACAACATTAAATTCTAATAAAAGCTACAAGACCTATCACTTTACCACATCACATAAAGCACAATGTGTTAAAAGCCAGCTTTTTGTAACAAGGTTATGTTGTCTGTTAATAAGCAAAACATGTTCGGCAATATGTACCTGACATTTATTAACTGCATTTCATTAATGTGGTATGTTCTTATGCTGCATGAACAGAAACATCATTAAAATATTCTTGCAGGCAAGTATGCACGGTTTCATGTGAAACACTTTTCTTGAGTGAGTGTAGTGTTGTGAAAAGTTCTTATATTTCTCAGTTGCCTAACTACTGAAATAAAATTATATCTGAATACATTAAAGACAAATGCCATTGATGTCTATTTATTCTACTTAATTTTCAAAGTGTATTAAAATAAAATTATTTAAAACTGTAATTGACAATCAAATTTAAACAAATATTCATTTCAACTTAGTTATATAACTGCTTCAAATAAAATACAAGTTTAGCTGTGTCGTGTCGGAACTGATATTGTAGCGTTATTTATTTTGAAACTTTACGATGTAATGCTTGTCTCAAATAAGTACATTATAGAGTCTAGGGGCCTTATTCGCAGTAGTTTTTAACTCTGACTAGTACGGGATCATTCTTGGACTATTTTTTGTTGCATTCATAGAGGCGGACTAATGTTAGTCTGAGGATAACCTTGTGTTAATACGGTCTAACTTTTAGCCTGAACCAAGGGTACATTTAACGATGGGCTAAGTTAAAAATAAACATGGCAGACCATTAAAATATAAAAGTCTGTGTTATAAATTCTGGATATGGAATATTATGAATATTTCAAACTAAAAACTTACTATATATACCTATAAGCATCCATTAATTATTTATTTAGTCATAAGCACTAGTTGGTAACCTAAAATAGTCAAATTCAAACTTTGTGAGAAAAAAACTCTTATTGCATACGTACATTGTAGCTTAGTGGTAATGTTTGGCCTGGTAACTTTTAGGTTGAGGGTTCAAATCTTGTCTGGCGGAAATTTTTTTGTGCTCTACAAATCTGTTAATTTTATACGCACATAACGAAAAATAATATAGGTTTTTTATTTTATAAGTGCATTCTCAGTACATTCTGTAACTAGGCCTAAAATATTAAATTCATTAAACTTCACGACAGTAAATCCTGTAACGTTTAGTATGGAAACATCTCTTTACACAAAATATTCTTACACATAATTCCTACGTTTTATGCGGAAATGTGCAGGTACATTTTCTTGTTAGTTCTTCACATGATACCCCAATACATATAGTTCTTAATAGAATTTTGAAAAGTAAAATACACAGGGTTATGTACCTGTGACATGCCTTACATGATTCACCAGATATACAAGCTTTGAACTCTGCTCTGCTTTCACATGATACGTCAAGGTATTTTATTCCTACTCATTTTTCATCGACAGTAGGTAAAAATTTTTTTACCATAGATAAACTTCAACTTATGTTTGGTACGATTTTACTGTCAGTTTGTAAGTAACATCGAGTAAACAAATTTAATTTTGGTATCCTGTGCCTATTAATTTTGTAGTATAAAAATTAAAAATACAATGTATTCCACCAAGATATGAACTCACGACTCTAAATTAGAAAGCAAAAACATTACCACTGTTCTACACCAGCCATATTAACTACTGTCATCTATAAAAGGAAACTTACTTAATTTACTTACAGCATATCTGAATAAAAGGGCTTCTTCGTATAAATTGTGCAAACATTAAAGAAAACCATGGCATTTCAATACTGCCAATGGCTTTATGTCGACAACAGCTAGAAATTGTCAGGGGGTCGTAAACACCAGTCAAAATACTCCAGTTGTTAGTCACTAAACAACTGTCACGTTGATTTCATTGGGTTATTGTGACTCCAGCTTAAACCTTCATAGCCTTCCTCATTATGACCATATGGTGAGTTTAAAATGCAGTTTTAAGTAATAATTTAGCAAAAAAAGTTACATTTTCCTGTAAGATAGAGTAGGCCTATTTACTTGCATGTTAAAACACAGCTAAGCTTAGGCTGTATTTCATGTGAAAATATGTACTCTGACAACTTTCCGGATTAACCATGCCACTCTCTGATTTGGAATAGGCACTAGAGCCCATAAAGCTGGCAACAGAAATATGGCCTTAGAAAAAGCATTTCACTTTCTCCACCTGTACACAACCAAACCACAAAACTTTTTTTCATATGTAGCCAACAAAATCAATTGGCCTACCACATTCAAACAATAACTTAGATTTTGTACTTAATTTTATTTAGTCATTGAGCTTTAAGATGCATTTAGTCAACAGCAATATCTATAACGGTTGAATACACCTTCACACAGCCTTTGCTAAGGAACCTTCCCAGAGTTCAAAATCAAACATATTTCAGAACACCACACAGCATAACCTCCAAAAATCAGAGATTGAAGAGGACTGGCATACCTTTCCCTGTGTAAATAACTCCATATTCTCTTGAGGTATTAGGTGGTTTTTCTACAGTAAATAGGACATCTTCACCAATTATCTTCTGCCTCAGAAATTCTCTTGCTTCCCATGCATATGGCTCATCTTTGGTTTCATCGGCACTTTAAAAAAATTAAAAACAAATTAAAAAAAACAACAAATAGTAACTTAAAATTTAGTTATCAATCGCTTTCAAACTGTTAAAGTTTTACAACGTCTAGTACCTTCCAATTGCACGTCTGGCCAATTTCGGGGCGGTGATATTAGAAAGGTTTATCTGCTTTTCTGGCGGCGGTCCACCTTTCGGCACTCCCCGGATGATAACTGAATCTCCGGAGAGGACCTACAATATAAACACAACATAAAACACTACGTCAAGAACTGGAAGCATGATGCACATATGTTGGTACAAACATGTAAATACGGCAGCATGCACCTCACATCGTCGTCTGTGTTTCAGTTGTATCACCACAACACGCCTTTAAACTCGACTTCACAAACACAAAAGTGAGGAATATATGCGCTGTTAGTACAATAACAATATAATTACCTGTTTAACGATTCCTCGCTTAACTTGTGGTTGCGGAGCTGTAGTCATGCTGCTTGACACATGCAGAGGTGTACTGTAAAAGGCTGTGACGTCACTTCACTCTAACGTGCTTTCCTTTACGTATAAATCTCGCCAAATATTTCTACAAGAAATATTAAACCGTCCAATCATTTAATGTACGTGCAGATATTATTCAGAATCTATTTTATATGGGCACAGAATTTTTTTACAGAATGATATCAAAACATGAAGTAAAAAAAAGATGGCAGCTTTGTGGTGATGTGGCAAACGTAGCAGGCCAACATCTAGGATAATCTCCGACAGAAGCCCACGTGCCACCAACAAGCGGGTCGGTGATCTCTGAAAACAAGTTCTTTGTAAACATAAGAAAAATAATTGTCCCTGTACGAAGCCTAATTGACTAAAAATGTTGTAATGACTTAAAAGAGCATGGTATTTCATTTCAAACAATTGCAAATAACTTGATTATTTTTAAACCAAATGCTTTTAAAATTTTTGAGACTATGTAGTCATTTATTTATTCCCATTTTCTCACATATTTAGAGGTTAAATTACAAATCCTTTTAATCCCCTTGAGCATTGCTCTTTCGGGGATCTATTACAATTTTATGGTTGTACATATTGTAGGCAGGTTGCACATGCTGAGAATGCAACCTATATCACTAAGCCTATGTACTGTAGGCCCCTGCTGTAGGCTTAATTATTAAAACACTATATTTTATTTTATAACATTTTATACTCTAGGTTAAGTTAAACAAGATAATAGACAGGTTGTACATTAACACATAAATTAAACAAAATAACTGCAAATTGCACAATAACACATTAATTAAACAAAATAACAACAAATTGCACAAAAACACATATTTTAAAACATAGCAAATTGTACAAGAACACATAATTTAACAAGCATAACAAATTGCACAAGAACACATAATTTAAACATAACAAATTGCACAATAACACATAATTTAAACAAAATAACGTAAGAAATTGTACAAGTACACTTACTTTAAACATAACAAATTGCACGAGAACAAATAATTTTAAATAAAATAACAACATAATGCCCAAGAACATATAATTTAAACAAATTAACAACAAGTTGCACAAGAACACATAATAACAGATAGAAATATTTGCTGTATGGGCATAATTAGTATATGATTAGTAGGGCCCATGTTCCTCATACATACACAATTACACACACAATATCTGCTCTGCTTTTCATGTTAGTTGTTTAAGTAGGCTAAATGTTCTTTAAGATGTTTTTTAAATTGAGTACAATTACAGGCTTTTAGGCTTTCTGGCAGTGCATTATACAGTTGATACCCCTGAAATGTATATGCCTTCCTTCCAAATTCAGTCCTTATGTTGTGGAGAAATTTATTGCTTGCTTGTCTTGTGCTGTATGAGTGTCTAGTTTAACCGTTAGAGGAACAATTTTTGTGTATATAAGTAAGAAGATTTAACTTATATGAATGTCTGATGGGAAGTACTTTACAGGAGTGGTACATGGTGCTTGTGTGAGTGAAATGAGATAAATTATGGACTGCTTTAATTGCTTTGTTTTGGGCTATTTGTAGTGGGTAGAGAACTGATTTAGTAGCTGATCCCCACACCATAATCAGATATTGTATATGGCTATTGATTAGTGAGTTATAAATTATATTCTTGATTTCTGTTTGAGCTCCTTGTAGCTTCCACAGCACACCTACTACTGGCAGCACTTTTTTTGTTACTTGCTTTACGTGAGTGTTCCAATTTAGATTCTCATCGATATACAAACCCAGATAGTTTACATAACTTACTCTTTTAATATTTGTTTTATTTATCTGTAGTGGAGTAGTTGTATCTATTGTATTGCTGTGTTTTGGTGAAGTGAATAATATGTAATTGGTTTTGGCTGTATTTAAGGCTAATCTATTTAATCTTAGATATTCACTCAGGATAGACAAGTCTTCCTGCATGTTCTGAAACATCCCATGCTTAGTTTCTGTAGCTTTGTAGAACAATGCTGTATCATCTGCGAACAGATGTGGTGTACCATGTAACTTCAGTCCCCCTATATCATTTATGAATACTAAAAATAAGAGGGCCCCGATGCTGCCTTGTGGTACCGTACGCCACAAAATACTTTCCTTGTTCTACTTTTACAGTGTCCTATTTTCACAAACTGTTCCCGGTTTTCTAGGTAATCAGCCATTAATTGTAATGCAATACCCCTAATCCCACTGATTTCCAGCTTTTTTTTAGCAGTATTTTATGATTGACCATGTCAAATACCTTGTGTAAATCTACGAAGATTGAACATGCAATTTTGTTTACGTCTACAGCTGTCTGTATTTCATGCACCAGCGACATGGCAGCAGATCCTGTGTTATAGTTTTTTCTAAAGCCATATTGATGGGAGTACAAAAAATTTGTGGATTCATAAAAGTTTGTGAGTCTGCTGTGTATTACTTTTTCATAAATTTTGCTTAACACGCTTAAGACAGAGATAGGTCTATAGTTATTTATTACAGTTTTTGCTCCAGCCTTGTGAAGGGGTATTACTTGAGCAATTTTTAACACATTTGGAATTTACCTGTCTGGAGTACCAGATTTATGTTTTCAGTTAATTTTGGGACTAATATATCTTTACAATGTTTTATTAATTTGGAGGTTATAATAATATCATGACCTGGGCTTTTCCCACTTTTAAGTGTGTTGATTATACAACCGACCTCTGCTTCATCTGTTGGAGTGAGAAAGATTGTGTCAGCTACCCTTGTTGAAGTGCCTAACTGATCCACATCATCATTACAAAATCTGGCTATATTGTTTGAAAAATTGGTGCTTACATTAGTGAAGAACTCACAAAATGCATCTGCAATACCCTGTTTGTCTGTGATGATGGCAGAGTTTTTATAAACCACAGCTTCTATCTCATGTTTACAGGTTTCTACCTTGTTCAACAGTAAGTTTATATTTTTCCACATTTTCTTAGTATCCCCTAGATTTTCCTTAAATTTATTTTGCAGGTATTCTTTTATCAGTATTCTTTTTACCATTGTGACCCAGTTGTTCAGTTCACAGAGTTCTAATTTTATGTTAGTATTATTTATTTTCCTCTTATACTTCTTATATAGTTTATCTCTGGTTTCTACCAGCTTTATGTACTGATTTGTAGCCCATGGACACAATGCTCTATTAAATTTATTTTGTTTTTTTATTTCAGATGCTTCTTTTACAGATTCATGTATTTTACTTATTATAAATTCTAAATGTGTACTAGGGTCAGTAAGATCATCATTTAAGGTTACAATATTATTATTGCTAAGTTTATTTTTTAACAATTGAGACACATTTGAGTAATTAACAACCACAATTTCTTTAATTTTTGGGGGTACACTAATTCTGGGAGGATGGTTAATGACAGAAAGTACGGCGCAGTGGACACTTATTGTATTTTCAATTGTAAATATCTTTACAGTGTCATTGATTGTATTTGTAAGAATGTGATCAATAGTGCTGTTTATTCTGGTAGGGTGTGAATTAAGGATATTGAATCCATTTGACACATGCATAATATTATACATAGTGGAATCATTGTTGTGAGCAAGTGTATTTATGTTAAAATCACCCAGAACAAAGGAAGCAACCTTCTTGCAGTTTGCCAAGTCACAATCTAGGTCAGTGAGAAAATCTTGTACTTTGCACTGTGGTGGTCTATAGAACCCTCCTACATACAGTTTTTTGAAACTTCAAATGTTAGAGACCTCTGCCCAGATTGAATAGTAGTTGTCATTTCTATTAGCTATCAAGTTTTGGGAATAATGGCTCTGTATGTAGACTGCAACCCCACCTCCTTTTCCAACATTCCTACATGAGAAATATGATGTGTATCCAGGTAGATTAAAGTAGGCTACCTCATTATCTTTCAACCAAGTTTCTGAAATAACTATTATTTGTGGTTCATTTACTTGCGCAAGGAAATATTTCAGGTCATCTAATTTATTATGCAGACTGCGTATATTTACAATTTTGGCAGAGCATTTCTTTTTAAATACGTTCATTCGTGTGGTATGGTCGTTCTTCTATTACGGTCAGCAGAGAGGGGGGTGACTCTGGGGCACGGGCGTAGAAGAACAGGTCTGGACACTTGCCTGGATATTTGACCACCTTGTTGTTTGGCTGTAGTTCACCAAGTTACCGAGAATATTGTGTTTTATTGGCGCTGATGTTAGGGTGGTCGGACTAAACTCCGCCCACTTCCTTTCCACTAAGATAAACAAATTATCAAAATGTATTTTTTATCAATTTATGAAATATTTTCTTCGCTCCCAAATTTAAGAAAAGGCTCCAGCAATCTTTATTTACTTTATAAATTTAACAATAGAAAAAAGTGGGTGGATTTTGAGTCCCGCCGCCTGAATTACAGCGCCAAAAAGAACGACATTCTCTGTAACTTGACGAACTACATCCAAACAACAAGGGGGTCAAGCAAAATACATTTGTAGATAGGCGAGTGTCCAGACCTGTTCTTCTACGGCCGTGCTCTGGGGCATGGTCATGCTCTGGGGCCACGTTTCGTTGCTGCTGATTTCACTTATTCAGTAATCTCAGGGCCGAATACGTTTGTTCGGACGACCTGAGATTTCTACCATTTCTGCGAGTTTCCTGCTATTTTCTTGCGATTTTTCAATTACTGCGTTCGTCTCGCCTGGAAACTTGAAACCCTTGTTGTTTGGCCATAGTTTACCATGTTACCGAGAGTATTGTGCTTTATTGGCGCTGCAGTCAGGGCGGTCGGGCTCAAACTCCACCCACTTCCCTCCCACAAAGATAAACAATTTATCAAAGCGTATTTGTTATGAATTTATGAAATACTTCCTTCGCTCACAATCCTAAAGCATGGCTCCAACAATCTATTTACTTTTTACTGTAAATCACGGCCATAGAAGAACAGGTCTGGACACTTGCCTGGAAACTTGACCCCATTGTTGTTTGGCTGTAGTTCACCAAGTTACCGAGAATATTGTGTTTTATTGGCGCTGCAGTTAGGGTGGTTGGACTCAAACTCCGCCCACTTCCTTTCCACTAAGATAAACGATTTATAAAAATGGATTTTTTTATCAGTTTACGAAATACTTCCTTCGCTCACAAATTTAAGAAATGGCTCCAGCAATACTTATTTACTTTATAAATTTAACACTGGAAAAAAAGTGGGCGGAGTTTGGGTACGACCGCCCTAATTGAAGCGCCAATAAAACACAACAATCTGGGTAACTTGACTAACTACAACCAAACAACAAGGGGGTCAAGCAAAATACATTGGTAGATAGGCGAGTGTCCAGACCTGTTCTTCTACGATTGTGCTGTAAATACTAGAAAAAAGAAGGCGGAGTTTGAGCCCGACCACTCTGACTGCAGCGCCAAAGATATACAAGATTCTAGGTGACTTGGTGAACTGCAGCCAAATACATTGGTAGATAGGCGAGTGTCCAGACCTGTACATCCAAAAAAGTGGTTCAGATAGAGAGTGTGTCACTGGGAGTGTAACCAAACAACATTCGTTTGACATGGTATGAATCAACATGGCCAACTTGTTTACGTGCGAAACTAAATATTGTAAAAGAAAAAAATGTTTTTTTCGTTTACCTATTCTGTTGAAAAAGCTCTAGGCTGTTAAAATTTGTGTTTGAGGGCAAAAAACAGTTACCGTATCGAAAGATTCAAACTTATTCGGTAAAACTTGCAATGTGTAACCAATTTTTGTAGGCCAAATGTCCACTTTAGTAAATTCTGCCAGAACGAATTTAAATAGTAATTCTATCATGTCACTATTACTACATACATTGTGTCAAAGATAAAGGAAATGGGTTTAATGTCTCGTCGACATCGAGGTCATTACGGACGGTTACATTGTGTCGAAAACCAACAGCAGCTGAGCTTTTAGTATATTGTGTGTATGCTGGAAACTTACCGCTGGTTGGCTTCTCAAGTTCCCATAATGATTTGTTTCAAGATATCTTCGCTAATTGCCAGGGAAAGTCATTTAATAATAAATACTCGCAATCGTGCTGCCACACGGTGGCGAGATCACACATTCCCATCTATCTAGAAAGAACTCTTTAAAGCATCCCTGAACCTACCAACTTCTGTCACCGCCACCAAATAATCCTGTAAAACGTTTCACTCACTCACCGAACTCACAAGCATAGACTGCACTCCCTGCTTTGTTCTCTTCAACACCATGTCAATATTCTGGCCATTGTTTCCTCTCCCTCTATACACCCCTTTTGGTGTCAATGTAACTCTCCCCATCCTCTCCAATCTCAATTCTGTACATCCTGACTGGTCTTTCAACTCTTCATCTGTCCTTCGTGGTATTGCGCCCCACTTCCCTCATCATCACAGATGGTCTATAATTACATTCCTCTTCTCCATCCTGCTTCTGCTTTCTCAACCTACCCTTCACCCATCTTGCTGCCCTTCTCTGCACGTCAACCTCTACATGCAGGTCCCACACTGCAGCAGTATCCTCCAACATTGGCTGCACCATTGTGCAGTATGACTTTTCCTTCACCACAGAGCTAGCCCCATTCAGTACCCTTCCCAGCAAACCTACAGCTCTTCTCCCATTCGAAACCACCCTCTCCTAATGTTAAGTCAACCTAAGGTCACTCTTTAGTACAACCCCTACATGCTTGTATTAAGTGGCGTCCATCTCATCTGTAAATGACTCTGCTTATCATTCTCTTCCTAGTAAACCTAACTAACTTAGTCTTACGAGCATTGTTCTTCATCCTGGCTACTGCCGATCGACGACTGCTTTCGCGAGAAACTAAAGGGAAAGAAATTATAACGGAATCCGCATTAGGTGAATTGAAAATTAGCAGATGTTATTGACAAATTATACAGACTTCAACGATACAATATGTTACTGTCAACAGCAAGTGTATTTACACCTGCCCGATTGAATTAAAATGGTTTTATGTTACGACTAAAAAGGTACCAATCCCAAATGAAAAAAAAAGTGTATCTGGCTCGATCTGGCATCAGGAATAGGCAAATATACACTAATCCATATCTGGTCCAGATCTGTTCAGTTTCAGATATAAGTTTTTTCTTCATTTCTTACAGTTTGCGACGAAAAATAGTAATCAGCCAACGATAAATGTTCATTGCCGCACTGCAGAAATCAATAAAGCCACAGACACACGATTTTTGAGTTTATTTGTTGATTGCCAGCTGAATTGGTAAACACATATTGTACATATCATTCCAAAACTGAGCTCTACACGTTTCGCTCTGTGTAACGTAGCAGGTATACTAAACAAAGATTCGGTGGTAAATGTATACTACAGCATAATGTTTTGGGGTAACTCCTCCGACAGAAACACAGTTTTCCTTATGCAGAAGTGGGCTGTAAGAATAATACATGGGAGAAAACAGACCGAATCCTGTAGACCCCTTTTTTTATAAAAGTTCCAAAGTAATGACCTTAGCTTGTGAATATATTTACTCATTGCTGACATTTATCTCCAAAAATCAGACATTTCACACAAATGAACACTTTTATCAACATAACACTAGAAGTAAAAACCTTTTACAAATGCCTCTTGTCAACTTGACCTTACATCGAAAAGGTCCTTCATACACTGCTTGCAAGTTGTTTAACAAACTCCCTAGGCACCTGCAAGATGCATGTTTATCTAACACAAGACTATTCAAAAATCTTTTTAAATATTTCCTAATCCCTAATGCTTTTAACTCTATCGATGAGTATTTGAGTGGGTCTGTGGCTGTGTAGACACTTATTTAAGATATTTGTTCTTGGTTAAGATTATGTTTCTTCTCTTGCTATTTTTTTGCATGTGGAGACAATGAAAAATGCTGACATGAGCTCACATAAGATCACAAGCCCGAACCGACAAGAAAAAATATTGAATTTCGCTCTACTACCATCTGCTTGTAAATGTATAACTTATGTAAGTTATTAATTTCATTGTATATTGTAAATATATTACTTGTCCGATATGAACACAAAAAAAAAAGGATCCAAGGATGCAATAAACTAAACTAAACCATAAGGGATAGGCCAATACATATATCAGATCTATTTTGTATCACTATCATTCCCAATTCTCTCACCCCAAATGTTAATTACTAACTGTGATTGATTCCACAATTTGGTAATTTAGGCTGGATAAATTAAAATCTTGCAGTATAGATACTACACATAAGTTTATTTTAACTAGAAGGTGTCTAACATTGGCAATAGGATGAAGTCAAGTACCTACATGACAAAAACAAAATAGCATGTTCTAACACTTCCCTATGCCAGTGAATGCTCAGAAATCGGAGAAATACACAGATGGAGCATTATGTATATTGTAAGACGAGGGGTATAAAGCCTTGAGATGGAATGGGGAGGAGCCCATCGAGGGGTATAAAGCCTTGAGACAGAAGGGGGAGGAGCCCTTCCACCATTTTGGTAACTGCAAAACATTGTTTATTACTATAGCAACTTGTATAACGTGTCTGTGGGTAGGCCAACAATAACCTTGTTTCTCAATACATCTACAGGAACAACTGATTGCACTCCACCATATTGCAACCTGAATAAACAAAGTCAGCTTGGCTTCAATATAGGCTGCTAATGCTCTATCTGTACTGCTCTCATCTCTGTGAATGCTGCACTGTCCATAGATAGTCTAAGGAAATAGGCAGTAAAGGCGGATTCACACATCCACAGTACATGCAGATCCGGACAATCCAGAAACCGAACAGCCAATCAGAAGGCTTGATTTTTCCGGACGAGCTGTACAGAAAAAGTTGAGCTCATCCCGACATTTCTGTATGCGGACAATGCAGATATTGCCCAGAATTCAACTTGTTGATGGTACAGTGTGTAATGGCGACGATTTATTGACTCGTGTTACATTAATTTCTGTTCCTCGATATAAGTTCGTGTAAATATTACGACGTGTAACATGTCAGAAAGAAACTACAGGATACAAGCAATATTTCCGGCATCATGCACGCAATAAAAAGTTCGATTAAATACATTCTGCGTCTCTGCGAGACACTCGTAGTTTTAATTTGTAAACATGCTCTCGAAATGTTAATGTACACTCATGTAATGTTCGTGAGCATTGTGTAGGATATCATAATGTCTCCTTAATCGTTTGCTGCGTATTTTAATGGTGTCAGAGGTGTGCAATGTCTCTACTGAAGTTATTAAACAATGTTCAGGATGTAGTGGATTGGTCTGTTTACTGTTGTACAACTCTATTTATTCATGCAAAAATAAACGTTAACCTAATTTTCCTGTTAAAAAAAACCTTAAACTGTAAGGTCTAATGTCACAAACTATATTTTTGTACACTGGTAATATAAATGTTACTACCAACTCAATGCTTCTTAGTTAATTACAGGTGACAGCATAATCCAATAACATACATGCATAATTCAGCCAAATATGGAATTAGGAATAGAAATTGAACTAGATAACTAATGAAAACATCAGTTACAATTCGGTGGCCACCCAGTGGCGAGTTCATCTGACACTATCACTTACTTCCCAGCTCTCAGGTCCTTCTTAAAATTTTGACGTGCGCTGACACACACACACATCTATCAGCGACCGTTGGCGCATCGCAGCGGTGCCACAGTAATGGTGTTAACACGCCCAACTCAGCAAGCCGACTGACGGCGACAACTAGAGGGCTACCTTAATATCGCCATGTGGGTAGTAACAGAACTCAAGGAAGTAAAAGGAGCCACCACAAAACCAAGCTCAGGCAACACACACACCTGTAGCACCCATCGAGGAGCCCGGGCAGTGGTCGTCTCTGTGGGCATTGAGCAGTTGCTGTACACAACGTGTTTAATTGCCGAGACACCAAGGTACGGAAACAGAATGTGTGACGTTGGGAAAATATGGGATGAGAGCAGCCACATTTCGGAGGATTCGACAGCCCTAATAACACCAACTTTGTTGTGAGACACCGGAAATAGCGAAGTTAGGAAATCACCAGAAAGTATCAAGGAAAGGTTCGCCCGAGTCGCCACCGCATGGAGCGATAACCGGCGCCGAGTGCGCCAAGTGTTTGTGTGTAAATTCAAAATGACCCAATATATAATCTCTTGTAGTGCAACTAACAAAGTGTTATGTGAATTAAGGCCAGCCTGAACTTTTAAAGACAGGTTAACAAGACAACCCGGGCGGAAGGCCATTTAAGTAAATTTCCCTACAGAAATCAGCCTTTTTTATGTAAATCAATCAGTGCTTTTGTTAAAGACAATGTTATAGTATCAGTGGTTATTGTGTCAACTTTATTGTGTTTTGTGTATTTGCTATTTAAATCACATGCGTGGAAGCGGAGAGCGGTATTTTTTTCGCGCCCTTTCTCGCCTTGTGCGAGGGAAGACACCATGTTGAAGTCAGTCTTGTTCCAGGCGTGAGGGATGACGGCCACACGACGCCGCGGCTCGTGGGCCTTCACGTTCGTACTGCATCCATCTTGTAAGGACAATAGTAACTTCATTTAATCTGTTTAGTACAGAACTTTACGTAGTCCAACCAAGTGACGTACCCAGGAGCAGTGCTGCCCCAACCTCGTAGACTCAAGGTTCGCCCGAGGATTTATGTTCATTATAATGTTATAGTCACGCAACACCACGGTTCACTGTATTCGCCACCCCCAGGCGTCGAGAAGGGGATCCGCTTCACGTACGCGAGTCTATGTTGTTTTTATGTTTTCGGGAACAATAAATGTAGTCCAGACGTACTTTTTGTGTTATTTTGAGCGTTGCCCCATCTGGGCATTCCCTGTTAAAACCAGCACCTCGTGGGTTCAACACCCACCTCAACCTAGGACGTGGAGGACTCAAAGGGACGCAGCCACACGGGTGGTAGACCCACGCCCCAGCAGCAGCCAGCAGCCTACGGAAAGTTAGGATGGAGGACCCGACACTCGCTTAGTTCCCTGGTAATGGCACTGAGGCACCTACATTTCCCTTTGGCCTCGCCACCTACACGTCAATTTCTATCCCATTAAAAAATAAATGCAATCGGTCAGTGGCGAGATTACTCTTACCTGCCCCTATAAAATGCTATTTCTAAAATTTCCAGCCCTTTCCAATCAACAATTCACACTATTAAACATTCAATTCTGGTATGCACCGGAAATACGAGGAGGCTAATAAAACTAAATAAATAACAAACCAATGTCTTCATTCAAAGATGTACACAAAAAGATCTAATAGATGTAATAAACTACAATATACTGTACTCTATAAGCCTACACTGCTACGTTCTCCTCCAAATCCATTCAATCTTCTCGCTGTTGTTTCCCTTCTGCCTGTACCCTATCTTGGTCAGGTAACAATTAACCCTGTCCTTCCTTCTCCACTCATAATAATAATAATTATTATTATTATAATACATTTTACACTCGCAATTGGGCTAAAGCCCAGTGGTGATCAGATTACTCCCCATCTTCACAGCATCAATCCTCCAGTCCCCTCGAAACCTTCCAACCTCCTTAACAGTCACAAACGCTTTCCACAATGCATTCCACTCCCTCATCAGCATTGACTGTCAACCCCTCTCCGTTATTCACACCCTCTGGATTTTTACTTTTTTTGCACTTTCCCTTAGTTTTCAGGCCAAAATGCCCCATTTTCCCTCCCTATTTATCACCCTAGGCCTAAAGTTCCTTTCCTCCTCACCAGACTGACCCTGCCTCTTCCATTTATTCATCACCCACCTCACTGCCCTTCTCTAGCTCCTGTACCTCTACGTACTCCGTGGCAGCATATTCCAATACTGGACGGACTATTATGTAATATGTCTTTCCCTTCAGCTCATCACTAACCCCCCTTAACACCCTCCTGAGCAGTCCTAAAGCCGTTCTTAACCACTCTGTCCACTTTATATCAGACTATACAACCACCGCTAGATACCGATATATTCTGTGGCTTCCTCTAACTTTCCTATCTTTATACCTCTCTACTCACCATTCTCTTCCTAGCAAACCTCATCAACTTGGTTTATACATACATTCTATTCTCCTCCAAGACCACAACCTATCAATATCCTCCTGCAAGTTGTTTCCACTGTCCACCTCTGTATATAGTACACAGTCATCTGCAAACAGTCTTATTTTATTTTTATTTCTTGTAGATAGAAGAGGGTCCCCTGAGAAAGTCCTCAATCCAGTCAACCACCCACTTGTCACCCAGCAGTAATGACACTTTCTCAACAAGATTCCTAGGGGAACTTTGTCAAAGGCTTTCTTGAATTCTATGAAGCAGGCATACACCTGCTTCTTGTCATCAACTACATGAACCAGATCATTTAACAAACCTGCTAACTGTTTACATCCTCAACTGTTTTTTAGTTCTCAATGTGCTCCATTTCAGTTCCTTCATCATTACAGATAGTGTATAGTTACCTTCTTCTTTTCTACCCTGCCTCTGTGTACTCCACCACATACCATTCAATATTTTGCTGAGCTTCTTTGCACCTACACTTCCATGTACAGATCACACTCTGCTGCCACATGTCCAAGCATTGGCTGTGCCATAATGCAGTACCATAAAACTGGGTGAATAGTAACAAAATTAAAAACAAGTTCCTAGCGAACGCTTTTTTCTCAAACAAAATTTTGCTACATTTTAAGTTCTCTTCATGACCTAACATTTTGCTCTGAAGTTGTTTCTATTCACCCTATTTACAGTACAATTCTTCCTTTATCTCACAGTTCAGTACCCACTTTGCAGCACAGCCATAGGTACATATATTGTCTGTTCACTGTTACCAACTCAACCAGTCAAATCAGTAGCCCATATCATAATATACACAAACACGTTGAAAATGTTTATGACAAAGTATATGAGCATTTCTTAATAATTATATGTTTGTTTTACCACATGGTGGGTTATATGTTCAAATATAGCTATAAAACCAGCAACACAATATAATTTTAGATGTGTCAATTTTATTTATTCAGTAATGACAACTGCTAGGCAATGATAATAAATTCTAATATTTTATATTTCTTTCCCCCCAAAAATGTACTATCGAGTTTTGTATTCTTGTAACAAGTTGGGAAAATCAACCCTTCCAAATGCACACTCATTCAATTAACACAAAATTTGACTTGTATCTTGATGCAAAATAAAAAGAAAAAAGATACATTTGAACTAAAGTTAGCTAAACTAAGTACTGAGGACTACTTATGTGCTGCACTTTGACAATAACTTATAATGCAGTGGTAGGAAACACAGAAATCTTCACTATATTCCACTCACTTAACTAAACTTCTACAACTTCACAGAATCAGTCTGAACACTTTGCACACAACCTTGTCTATACTCCATTTCATATAACTTTGGATAAATCTGACAGCAACTTATGGGCAATAATTTGTAATGTTTTGTTATTTGTGTCACTACATGAGGGAAACTTTGCAGTACAAATGCTAAAATGGACATTTCAGGTTCATTTTAAACCTAAAAACGTCTTGCATTTGTTAAGACAAGAAAAACTTAATGCAATATTTTATAGCTAATTATCATCAAGGAAGTATCGGTATCGATTGTGTGTGTGTGTGTTAAGCTCTATGTTTTGCAAATATTCTTTGAATGTAATATCTCTATGCAGACAACAGTATATAATACCAGCTATGAAAATAATCGTTTTGTAAAACATAGCAAGACAAAATAAAGGCTGTATAAAACTTGTAATATAGATGCAATTTCATTATTCACAAGTACAACAAAATTCAACAGGTTACGGGCCCAGAAGACTTCTATAGAAAAAGGTATATGAAACATTGTCTTGTGGAAATTATGAAGGAACTTATTAGAACCAATGCTCATGGTGGTATGTTATAATTGTAACCAATGCTCCATTGTGGTAAGTTTTATCTGTTTCTGAAACATATTTGCATCTAGAATAAAAAATAAAGGTACAGACACAGCTTGTTAAAATGACACAGAAAGATTCAGATTTATCCTCCGTCGTAATGTTAGTTGATCATAACAGTTTTGCTATGTGGAAATTCGACATTTCTGTGTTATTACGTTCATCTGGAATAGAACATGTTGTGTTTGGCAATGAGAAATAAGGCGATAAAGAGTCAGATAAAGACAAAGATAAGTGGTTAAGAGATGACGCAAAAGCTCAAAAAATCATTGTATTTACAATTGACAAAAAACTTAAAATTCATATTGTTAATTGCACAAGTGCTGCAGCTATGTATGCGAAGCTAGAAAGTCTGTACATGAGAGACCAAGCACAAGCACAAAATATGTTGATGGAAGAATTTTTTAGGTTTGAATTTGATACAAGTAAAGATATGGCAACTAATCTGAGTATTCTTGAGAATATTGTAGTGAAAATAAACGCAATTTCGAAGAAAATTGATGAGGAAATGCAAATGGCACGTATCATGTCGATTCTACCGAAAAGTTTTCAACCTCATTTCACAACAGCTTGGGAATCGGTATCAAAAGATGAAAAAACGTTGGAAAAACTAAAGGCACGTATTTTGAGAGACGAAATTCGTTATTACACCAAATCTGATGCCAGTAATGAATCTGTCGCATTTAAAACAAACCGTCTAAAATGCTATAGATGTGAATCAACAACACACTTTTTTCGTGACTGCCCTAAAAATAATAACAAGAATAAGAAGACAAAACGTTACCCACATTGTTCGTTTTGTAAGAAAAACAATCACCCAGAAGATAAATGTTTTTTCAGGAAGAAACACGTCGATGAAAGAAAATCGAAAGATGAAAATAGAGTTGGTTTCCTTAGCATTGAAGAAAGAACAAATTGTGGATTGGAAACCAGTGAAAATCAAGAAATTCTGTTTGTTTTAGATTCAGCAGCAACTTCTCACATGGTAAATGAAAACTTGCTTATTGAAAAAAGGGACTTGTCTCAAATTGTATATACATCTAAAAAGGGCAAACATTTGGAAGCAAAGAGTATAGGTAAGACGATAGCTGATGAATGTGAATTGAAAAATGTTTTGTACATACCTGGACTCGAGACAAACTTGCTTAGTGTCCCAGCAATCACTCGGAATGGAGGTGAAGTAAAATTCACAAATAATAAGGCTCTAATCTGTAAAGATGGAAAAGACATTCTAGAAGGTAAAAAGCAAAGCTCAGGCCTATATGTAATTGCAATACATCCCATTTTTAACCAAACTGCACATTTCTCATTTGATTCTGATTCATCACGTGATGTTACATTCACCAGAGAGCTATACTCATCAAAAATGCCAGAAAAACCGCCTTTTTTAATATCTTGCAGAGAAGAAGAAAACGAACATTGCTTTGAAAATGATGGTAAAGTTGAAGAAGAAAAAGTTGAATTTGAAGTCAAAGCAGGCTCTTGTAAATCAAGAAAAACAGAGGGAGAAAATATTCTACAGAATACTATAAGTAGTGTCGAAAACCAGGAGAACACAACATGCTGCAACAACAATGTAGAGAAAGAAAAAATTAAACGTACAAAGAAGATACCTGAAAAATTAAAAGACAATGTTTTACTTACATATGAAGAGGCTTCTACTGGAGACGATGCTGAAATGTGGAAGAAAGCCGTAGAAGAGGAAAAATTAGCACACCAAGAGAATCAAACCTGGAATCTAGTCGAAAGAAGCGAAGCAAAGGGCAAAAAAATTCTTAAAAGTAAATGGGTGTTCAAGGTGAAGGATGATGGGAGATTTGAAGCTCGTCTTGTAGTTAAAGGATGTCAACAGCAAGCCGGAGTGGACTACGATGACATTTTTAGCCCAGTCGTCAGCACAGATACCCTAAGAACCATGATAGCATATGCTGCAAAGAAAAATTACAAACTGATGAAATTCGATATCAGGACAGCATTCTTATATGGAAAGATAGAAGAAGAAGAATTGTATATGTCATTACCTGAAGGATATTCTGATGATACAAAGATATGCAAGCTTCAAAAGGCCATTTACGGTCTTCGGCAAGCTCCAGCCCAATGGAATAAGCGTATCAGAGAATTTTTACACAAACATCAATTCACTGCTCTAAAGACTGAACAGTGTGTATTCGTAAATTCTGATCACTCTGTATTTATGTCCATCTTTGTCGATGACGGACTAATTGCCGGATCTGACACCAGTCAAATGAAAGGGATATTGGATTCTCTGAAAAATGAATTCAAAATAACGACTGAAGAAAACCCTAACAACTATTTGGGCATTAATATTGACACATCAGAAGAGAAGCTGAAATTACATCAAAATGTCTATGTGCAACAAGTCGTAGAAAAGTATCGAATGTCAGACTCAAAACAAGTATCAACACCCCTCGTTTCGGGAAGTGAACATATTGAGAAACTCAAGCAAAAGGAGATAACATTTCCTTACAGAGAAGCAGTGGGAAGCATTTTGTATTTGTCTACTAAAACGAGACCAGACTTGGCGTATGCAACTGGATTATGTGGACGACATGTAGAAAACCCCACACAACAAGACCTACTCAAGCTAAAAAGAGTTCTTAAATATGTAAATTCAACTAAAGATACGGGGACATCATATTCCATGAATACTGAAAAATCCAAAAACATTTTGATTGGATACTCGGATGCTGATTACGCAGGAGACGAGGAAACACGCAGAAGCACTACAGGCTTTATTATATTTTATAATGATGGCCCCATCTCCTGGGCATCAAGATGCCAACCAATCATAGCAACATCAACAACTGAGGCAGAATACATCGCCGCAGCCGAAGCTACGAAAACTCTAATGTATCTTAAAAGTTTTCTCGAAGAACTTAGCGGAGAACAAATAGAAGTTGTTCTGAATGTGGACAATCAAAGCGCTATAAGTTTAGCGAACAATGGAATTTTAAATAGGAAATCTAAGCACATTGATGTTAGGTTTCATTATATCAAGGAAAAAGTTAATGAAGGTGCTTTGACACTTAAATACTGTCCGACTAATTTGCAGATAGC
>PNEQ01003426.1:3268-18288 GCA_003012365.1 Medauroidea extradentata
AAATGGAAAAGGCAGGGACAGGATGGGGAGGAGGAAAGGAACTTTAGGCCCACAGTGATGATGAAGAAAATGGGTTGGAAACCATTGAGAGATAGGAGAAAAATCGAAAGACTGGTCAGGATGTACAGGGTGGTGAATGGAGAGGGTGGGTGGGGAAGGTTGGCCTGCAAGTTGAGTAAGGGAACATTTAAGGGGAGAGTAACCAATAGTGAGAAGATTCAGAGGGTTTGGAGAAGGACTGAGAGGGGTAAACAAACAATGCTTGTGAGAACGATACGGGAGTGGAATGGCCTGCGGGAGGAGTTGGTGACCGTGAAAGGGGCTGGGAGGTTAAGAAGAGGTCTGGAGGGTTTGTAGTGTAGGAATAGAGCAGGGTTCACTCGCCACCGGGCGGTAGCCCAATTGCGAGGTTAAACATTATTATATAGCAGAACAATTTTTTACACACTGAATCATATGTACACACTCTTGTGTGTATGATGAAGTCCCACTGAAAATGTACAATAAAACATAAGAACCAGACAAGAAAATCAACAACAGAAAGTTGAAGCCAGCACTTGCTCTGTCAACAAATACTCTAAAAATTCAGTTTTTTATTAAATCCTTAATGTTATTCAGAATCAGCATGGAGCAAATAAAGATGGTCCCTAGCGTAAGAAAGTGAATATGTGATGTGAATGGTGGCGTTCACAACTAATACTTGGCGTGACTTATAAGTCATAACTTGCTTGTCATGACGTAAAAGATATCACCTCTGAGTATTTTGTGCCAAGTTTTGATGCTGACCAACAAGAATGTGAAACGTCACCTTGGTTTTTAGTGCGAAAATTTTTGTACAGTAAGTTATTTCTTTCACGTTGAATATTTTGTGATTGGTGTTTTCTGAATGAATGTATGCCAGCTGTGTACGGACAGTTGTGCATGTAATGCTTTGCAAATTATATTATTTGAACCATGTTGATTGTGGACAAGCCTTAAGAAGGAATATAAGTAGTTATAAACTTCCACTACAGTTGCTGTGTTCATTTGTAATATTTGTTTTTTTGTCGTTGCTGTCCAGTTCAGTCACTATATTTAGGCCTACCCTGTTTTGTTAATTATCGGTTTGGACATTTCTTTCTTGGTATGTTAGCTGTGCCGTACCGGTATTCCTTTTCTGGAACTATACAGAGTTGGTATTTATTGACAACTAATACTTGGCTTCTTTATTCGTTTTCTTGTGTCTTGTTCTTTTGTTATAATTGTAGGTTTTCAGCAATCCAGAAAACTTACATTCACAACTGCTTACACCCGAAAAGTGATTTGATTTGTCAATAAAAAAGAGGTTTCTTGGGTCATAAATATAGTACGCAACCAGAGGTGGTTCCAGCTCTATTTTGGAGGGGAGGGGGGGGGCATTCCTTAAATAGTAGTTATGCCTGCACCCCAGGGGTTCTCACCCAGAAAAATTATTTAAGGTGCGCAATGATGCTATTTAAGCTGTTTCCTTAGTAAAAAATTGAGTATTCCCCTTTAAAAATGTGTCATATTTTAAGTATAAACTATACATAAAAATTTACTTTGGAGGGGGGGGGGGTTGCTGGATCTTCCCCTGTACACAACTTGATAACCTATGATTATTTCAGTGTGTTAAATTCTTTTACGTCCTGTAGTCATGTTATTATAAATTGGAATAATGATTTGGTCATTTGTGGTGAGCCGAACTCCAAGGAGACGACTCCAGAGGCTGAAGGCCTATATTACCATTTTAACTGAATACACACACTAGCATGATGCTTCCGCCACTCGGGGCAAGTCCCCAGCAGTTTGAATAACCAATGCTTATAGCGAGTTAATGAAAGGTTTCCTCTCGAGCAAAGAAAACACGCATGTGATGTCGGTAACCTGCATTTAATGCCCACTATTACCAGGAAATACAGTCGCCACTCGGGCCATTACAAAATCTGAAAACAATCATTTACATTCAACTCTTCACTAAATAATACAGGTCTCGTTAACATAACATTCGTTAAAAATTTATTACAGGTCTGTGCTTTTTACCATTTAGTTCCCCCATTCAATCCAATCACACCACACTCCCGAATAACTGCTTCGTGAACGACGTGTTAAAGGGTCACTTATTCAGACATTTTAAGAAAACTGTTACGTTTCTCAGTGTTTTGGACAATAGGGCGTTATGAACTAGGCTTCACCGGAATCCAGCAGTAAATGTCCGAAAAGCCTCCAACCAGGCATGAACTTCTCCTGCTCCTTCTCAATTTTAAGGTATTGGGATGATAATCGCGGCTAGGTGAACGGGCCTCAAGCTAAGGCGGACGGGAAAACTCACCAAAGAACTCCACTGATCGTCGTGGGAAGCCACTCACTCGTAGAACAGCAAGACAGGCGATCCTTAAACCAGAAGTTTCGCGGGCCACTTAGGCAGCGACTTGCGATACTCCCGCATGCCTGTGACGACTTCTTGTCTCCGTCGAACACTTTGGTGCAATAGGACCACACTCCGACCTCTCTAATCCTCGATGTGCACTCATCCACATCTGACCTAAGAGTGTCCGCCCTCCACACGCACCGCAAGTCCGCTGCTTGCTTCACTTGCGCCCCTACCGCCGGCAGAAGGCACTAGGCCTACCCCCTCCAGGCCCTCCCTCCATGGCCAGTGGAGAAGTAGGACCGGCGGGAAAGGGGAAGACATACCGCCGTCAACCGGGGCAACACTTCTCACTCAACAGCCTACCAGACCAGGCAATATGAGAGGTAGAAGGGAAAGCAGTCTCTCTACCAGAACCCCAAAACTCAGAACCCCCTAAAAACTTATAAAAACTTAAGACAATAAACTGAAAACCCTAGGAGCCCGCTCAGTGGGTTATTACATCAACAGGAAATGAAGCTGTTTCACCTCACTCTCTTTCTTGGAAGGAATTTCCTCAGGATGATCTTGACTGCTGGTGTTAATATTGCACATAATTGTCTGAGCTCTTTGTTTCAGAATGCTCCCGAGCACATTTGAGTTTGTGCTATCACTGATTGGACCTGCCATCTCGTCTACTGCTGCTTTCAGTGGCAGGAGAACCATCGCTGCGGACAAGCAGTTGAAGCTGACTCTGTGGTACATGGCAATGCCCAATAGTTACGGGTAAGTACATTCAGTCTATGCTCTGCTCTTGATGTCAGTACATGTTCAAGTTAAATATACACGAGTATGCAAGTCACATACAGGTCCTATTACGTACGTCATTTGGAACAAAATTTGCATCAACGTGTGGATTGTACTGTATCCCCAAAATTTGCTTAGTAGTTAAAATTATTTGAAACATGACGAATAGAATAATACCCTTGAAGTACATAGTAATTAATCGTGATGTATTATCGACCATTTTATAGTGGAGTGTGTAGATTTGTTAAAACTTGTCCTGTGTGACATATGTCTCATCTGTAAACTAGGGGTAGCAGTACAATTGTTAATTTTAGTTTCTAACCAAGGATCCACAATTATTTTTTTGCTTCATTATTCTGAGTAAGGAAGGAGCCGAGCCCTGAATGTGGCAGAAACCTCGAGTGAAACATCCTGTGTACTGTACCTTGGTCGCAGGACTTTGTGTGAAAAGTTCAAAATTGGGCGAGCCACTGTTGTGAGGACTCTGAGAAGGGTCGCGTACGCCCTTCACTGCTTGGCTCCCGAGTGGATACGGTGGCCGAAGAGAGACGAGGCACTGAGCATAGCACAAGACTTCGAGACAAAGTGTGGGTTCCCTGGAGTTATTGGTGCTGTATCTGGAACACAAGTCAACGTGCCGGCTCCGAAGGAAGACGCCTGCTCCATCGTCAACAGGAAGGGAGATTACTCATTTCACTTGCAGGTCAGCAGTTAGTTGGGCGAGGTGACTGCAACCATGACCCGACGCTTTTACCCTTTCTTACTGTACTTTATTTGTAGGGCATGCAAAATTGGTTTTTGCAATGAAGCAATTTTTAAACGTTAATTACAGTGACTGATTACATTTTAAATTTATTGTGCCCAAATCTTAAGTAAAATAAAAAAAATACTGTAGAAAGTGACTGAAACTTAACAAATATATCTATTATATGAATGGTGCAACATTTATACAGTGTTCGTGTATATGTAGTGGTAAATAAGTCTAGGGTCTGCAGCAGAGGTTGAAAGAAGTTAGCTCTAATTGGAACTCTATTTTGAAGAGTTTAATGCAGTGCTTGGCTCCTTTTTTTAGGTACGTAGTTTCCACGGGAGCTGTGCTTCTTAATTTGTAGTGTCATCTTAAATAAGTGTGTTATCTTAGAGCTCCTCAGTCTTCACTCTTATCTCGAGCAAGCAGCATGAATGTCGTACATCGAGGCTTCTCTTCACCCAGCTGCTTCACCACACTCCCCTTCCTGTTCGTGATTGTGTAGTGTAGGTATTGAAGGGGAAGATATAAAGAAAAATGTTGATCTCGGATAGCTGCCCAAATGTAGGAGAGAGAGCAAGTTTATGTGTGCACGCTTGGCTAGGGACAGAGAGAAAAAGAGAGAGAGAGATCAGTTACTGTATTTGTTGTTATCTCAGCTGTTTCTTCACACGAAGTGACAATTAGTTTTTCCCTCGTATGTTGACGAAAGTAAAGTGACTACTCATCTGTACAATAAATTATTTCGCGTGTTTCTCATTGCTGATAGTAACTTATAAACATAGTTGACAGCATGTAGCACGTAAACAGCCATGATCATATGACGTGTGTTTCAACTTCAGTTCACCAGCATAAATCTTTGTTAGCTGTAGAAATATTTCGATTGTGATTGCTCCTTGGTACTGTATGTTCTTGTGATTTAATGAACTCTGTCTTGTAATACAGTAGAAGTCTGTTGTACCACAGGTTATTTTACACCGCAGTCTGCATTCATAAAGGCCTCATCTCGCCCAGAATATTGAGGTATAGCTGTGACGTTGCTGGGGTGAAGTTGTGTGTGCCAACATTAGCATTATCTATTGCACATTATGTATGGCGTGGGAAAAATAATACGAGCAAAGGGAATTTAGAATTGTGTGACTTATCAGGTATACTGACATTCAAAACAGTAGAAATTAAACATTGCTAGGGCAGTGCCCAGACGATTATGCAGTCTCTTTTCTTTCGAGATTATTTTGGAATATTTTTTGTCTTCACTTTAGCCAGTATACATTGGCTACTTATGATGAACAATAACAGAGGTGTGTGTCAAAATGTTTACGTTTAAAGGAGAACTTTACATAATGGGCTTTTGATAAAATTAACCTAGACTTCGTTCTTTGAATAAGTTTATTGCATTTAAAAAAAAAAAAAACATTTCAGAATTGCTAACAGTATTTTTAATGGAAATACTTAGTACTTATGAGCACGTATAGACATAGTAGTGGGAGACATTGTCCAGTAATAATTCAGTGGCACTGTTTTGTTTCTAGAATCCTGGTACTCTTGTAAAATAATGAGCAGTTTCTTATATGATAACCATCATGGTGCACAACAACTATTTACATCTCTTAGCAACCATTAGTGTGCCTTAGATATGTCTGTACCATATTAAGTTTGCACCTTACTTTATGCCATTGCCTTTTGTATGTTTTGTATTTTACAGGCCGTGTGCGATACACATTGTGTATTCACACACTGTGTTGCTGGAAACATAGGATCTGTTAACGACAGTTGTGAAGAAGGGACCTTGCCTCTGGCTAGGTATTTAGCAAATCCAGACACGTTTTTCCCAGAGGATACTCATTTAATTGGAGACTGTGCATACGGGATCCACACACACCTGCAGGTACCGTTCGAAGACAGCTGCCAATTGACGGAGGCACAGAATAACTACAATCACTGTTTGTCGTCGGGTAAAGTAGCCATAGAAAGAGCATTTGGTTCCTTGAAGGGACGATTTAGATGCATACTGGACGTCCTTCCGTTTTCAGACAGGTCGAAGATTCCAGAGTTTGTAATTGCGTGTTGTGTTCTGCACAACATTTGTTTGCTGAAAAATGACACTCTTGATGAAGAAGACTATGTAGTGCCTGTGTTAGTCCAGGTGCCGTTTTACGATGATGTTGTGGGTAAACTGTTGGGTGAGGAGAAGCGAGAAAGAATAATGAATCGGTTATTTGTTAAACTCGAGCCAGTTGGATTGTAAGCTACTGTGCTACTGTTGTCTCATATTGATTGAAGAGTGTTTCTCATCAAGTACAAAGACAATGTTAATATTTCAGTACAACTTTATATTTTTTAGTACTTTTAATGTCTTAAATAAAATATATATATATATATATTTTTTTTTTTGCTTTGTTCTTAGCAACAAATGGTACACCTAGTTCAAAGCTACGTTCTAAGGTAAATATCAAGAATCACTACTCAGGGGAAAACTAACAAAAAAAGCTGTAGAAATGTACTATTTATAATTAATTTCAGTGAATAGTAACAGTTGCAATTAATAATTATGCCTACATTCTACCAATTCGCTAGTGGAAAGGGCTATGAAGATCAGGGAAATTGTGAGTTAAAAATATGTAAGTTAATAATAATAAATAGCTCAAATATACTATTTAAGATACATTTCAGTGAAATATAACATATAAATTGCTGCCAGCAATAAGTAAGCCTGCATTGTAAAAATTCTAAAGTGGGAAAGGGATATAAAGATCTTTGACCCTGGGATCATCATCAAAGGGAGTTTCCTCTGGGGTTTCCGCTGTGTGCCCTTTCCCCACTCTCCATCTCATTTCAGCTCTCCCTGCTAGCCGGTTCACTCCTGTAACTTTGTCACCCATATCCTGTCTGACTCACCTACCGAGTCATTGTCTTCATCATCTCATGTTCCCCCCCCCCCTAGCACCCGCGTTAGTATGCAAAATGTATTCGTTGGTGTGTCTCAGTCAGCAAAATTTAACAAATACCTACTATACACAAGAGCTGCAAATTCCAAAATGTCCATAAAACAAACACTACATGCACCATTTCACACAACAAAGCATTCTTACTTGCAACTGTCCTTTGTACTACACACCATCAAATTTTTCCTTAAGGGGCCCGCCTCGTTGCCATAAAATCACACTGCAGCGTGTTTGAAGAAAACATTTTACATCAAAACTAATACACGTGTGTTCACGCCGTTTGTCTACGAAAAGAACACACACTTCAGACAGCTGCCCTTAAATACTTTCAAGACAACACACGTATTAGAAATCCCCTTTTAGGGTACGTCAAAATGGGATTTTCAGTCTGCTATGGCAGAAAATATACTAGCCGAATACATGTGAAACCACTTAAGGGTAGTGCATTGGACTTTAGTAAAGTGATTTCGTAAATAAAACAATAGGGTCACCACTTAAAGTCCCATAGGAAATTTGTTTTTTTGCGAAGACTGCACGCCTTAAGCGTAGAGTGGACACACCGTTGTATGGCCCATACGACGTCGCCCTTAGCACCATACCTCACTCACACAAACACATGTGCCACGAGGCGGGCCCCTTAATATACACACATATTGCTGTGAAAACACGTGTTAGCAGTATGGCAATTTCTTTAATACTGTATCTGCAACACTAATGAACAGTTGCGTAACATGTTAGCCCTACTTTCAATAAATAATGCTAGGAGCGCTAGTAGCACATAAACAGACATCATGGCGAGAACGTAAAACAGGAGAGCCTGACTTAGAATTTATATGAAAAATGGGAAATTTAAAAATAAGTAAACTACAATTTTCTTTACGTACAACTACTTTTCACCACTGTAAAAACATTTTTATTAATAAAACTTTACCTGTGATACCAATAGTTTGGCCGGTACAGAATGAGTAGTGATTCTTAGTATTTTTCTGTTCTAACTTTAGAAATCAGCTGTCTTCTCATAATTATCTGTATTAGTGTACACATTGTGTGAGACACACTTTGCATACTAGCTGCGTCATCATCTTCTGATGCTGCTTCCAGCCTGAGGCCGGATCAGCCCGGTAAAACGCTACCATCATCATCTGTAGTTTAAGTTACTGACAAAATTAAATTGGTATAGTGCTGTTGGGGTACGAAATCTCAAAATATGACACACCGAACAAAACCTTACAATTGTAAACAGCCACTACACCACCACTAGTCATAAAATGCTGAAGACATAAAAATGCAACTACAGTAAACTTGATTAAAAATGTGCTGATTGTCTGCGCTCATGATTAACAAGTGCAACTTAAAGAAGTTGCTTTAGATAAATATTGTAAATCCTTAAGTTTATTAGTTTTGTAAGTACGTCCTCAGTACGACACAGTTGTAGTGTTAATTTACAATACAGTACGTATATTGCAGATTATCCATAACTCTGAATTATCAGCAGAAGTACTTTTTTTATTAGCTCAGATAATGTGTAGTGAACTGTATCTATAAATGTGTTCGGGATATTAATATTGCTCGCCATTCCAAAATTTTGAAACATAATCTTATATTGCACCATTCATATTGCACCATTCCCTTAAATTCACCTTTAGTTTCCTGTCCTGTCTGCTCCAAATATTTAAGGCACGTCCAAACTTGGTCCTTTAATATCTGGCATAAATTGTTGGTTGAATGAGACTGGAACAAATGAAAGTGTGTTGAATTAATTGGTCAGGGGTGTGGCCTGTTGAACTACTATGGTATGCTGCAAGAAAGACTATTGAAATGTAATATATACGTATGTGCTATTGGGAACATTTCAGTCCATAGTACGTTTAGGAAGTTAAGGACAGTTAACAAGTGATGTCGGGGTATACCACTGTGAAGTATGATATTTGTGTGTCACTGGGTAAGGAAGTGGTATGTTGAATTTTCAGATTATCAACTTCTTCTTATATTTTACAGGAAGTGATGTAATGTGTGTATTTTTGTAAATTTTCATTTTGAATTATGTAAAGGGATTAATTTTCATACACGTATATCATTTGACATTTTGCCAAAGTAGTATTTTCTATTGAAATATGATACTGTTTAAACATCTGCCTGTTTTACAGACATGGTGAAGTATCAGGTGCAAATTCCAATTGAAATGGGTGAATCACTATAGTTTTTTTTCTTTTTAAATGTGAAATAAAAAAATCTTGCTATAACGGTTTAGTTTAATCTCTTTAATACAAACATGAATGGACCTAAGATTTGGCAGTATTCAATAATGAGGTTTGTTATTAACAGATGTTACACAAAAACCCATAAACTTCGGTAAATATAATTTGTGTGTTTAGCCTGAAACTAGAATTTCCTTATCACCACTGTGACTTCTGTAAACCACTGAATTTAATTTTACATTGTTCTATACATACGGGAAATTTTTATTGTACATTAAAATTTATATTTAATTTCTTATATCATACGAAAGGAAAAGAGTACTATTTTGTATTAATGTGATCTTTGTATTAACACGGTTTTTAGTAATGAGATTCTACATGTTTTTTTTTAGTGTGTTACAGCAGAGCCTGAGGTGCTGTTAGATAATGACATTATAGGTGATTCGGGATAAAGTGAACACTCGAAAAAGCCCTGATTTTTTTCTATTTTCCGCCAATTTATATCTTTCCGCTGCATGTAAACATAAACATTGCCACGTGCTTTTATTTACAGAGGCTCGTACAATGTTTACATTTGCATTACACTGCTCCGATAAATGTTATCTGCAACATCTACTCATTAAATGAATGGGCGCTCTATATATGCTATACTCAACAGTAATATTATGTACAAATACCTGCGAGTTAACGTTTTATGACTGTTTTCTCTTCTTTGACTTTTAATAAGTTACGACACACACTGTTGTTACTTATCTCGTAAATGAATGTGTAGTATATTAATTTGTAATTCAAAACTGCCACTATAAACACACACGACCCACGCAATTTAAGAATTCAAGTTCCGTTCAGCATACTGCCATGAACGACGGCGACACAATTTACAAAAACAATAAAAAAAAATGTATTTTCTTAACGTCTGGAATAGAAAAACAAGAAATGTTATTTCTATTTCCACATGCTCAGGCTGGCGATCGTATAACATAACTGATTAGCAATGACATTCAAAAGTATTAGAAGTAACTGTTTATGAAAGTGTTCATCAGAAACCCATATTTATTACACAACGGACAAACACACTCCTGAGTCCTGACTCAACTCGCTTTCAAGCGAGCGAAACGAAGCCGAAGCGGCGAAAACCTAACTCTGATGCCACCTGTCGGAGGGATTTTGAACTCCGTCTGTGGAGCGAGCGTTAGACGCAGTGTGTCAACGGCTGTTTTGAATTCAGCGGGCGGTTGCATCACTTTGTCGTGGCGCTGATCAAGTAAAATTACACAGTCGGTAGGTATGTCAATAAGAGCGTAAATAAATATTTTAAGGCATATGGTATACAGAGAGGTCAATTACATCTTATGTTCTTTCACTAATGCTGTATTCAAATAATAAAATTCACGGAACTACGTGCAATGATTCGTTACCAACCGTACAAACAATAATGTAACTATTGTTAATGTTGACTAATATGCAGTAACGCCTAGTGATTTTTTTCAAAGGTTAAATCTTTAGTGCTCACTTTATTCCGAATGACCTATACATGCATATGATTAAAACTTACAGAACGTCAATCAACTGTGTACCTGGTTGAGTCTGGCAGAGCATAATTGGGTCATTTAGTGTTCATTGGCACATGCAACTCTCAAGGGTACCTAATTAATGACAGGTCAAATGCTTGCCAAGTCTAACTGTCCTACCTTACTCCTCTCTTTGCTCTCCGGTAGGCAGAAGAGCAGTCTTATTTGTGGAGTAGTAAAATAATTCATCTTGCCAACACAATTCATCTTGTAGTCTGATGTTTACCAGTAAGAGTAGTATCAGCAAGAAGTGACTGTCAATTCTGTAGTCAAGCAAGCTAATCATTCTAATTTCAGTACTTGAGACACTAAATTCAGAGGGAACTTGTCAATAATCTGCGAGACTTGTGAACTGTTTACAGAGAGACTTGTGTGACCAGTGAACATTCAGTGACTTGTATTAATCACATATTGTATAAAAAGATTCAATACAAGTAATCTTATTTATCTTTGTGTTATAAGTGTTTCATCCCGAGGGTAAGCTCAGTAAGTCACTTGAGGAAGGTGATGCACTCAGCCACATTTATTTTCACTGTGTATAATTTTTTTTATTTTATTAAAGCAAATGTATTGTCGCCGTCTGGGTGAAGGGGAGTGTAGTGCGGGTTATAAAGAGCTCCAAGTTGAGGACAACAGATCTTGGTAATGGGCGCCACCTGGCATGCCCCGACCAAGGTGCGACTCTTAATCATCGGGTCGTGTACGGTTCGGCTGGCTCACTCCTTCTTCTCCGGCATGAATCAAAATGCTCGCAACCATACACTGCCAAAATACAGGATGGGAAACTTGGTGGACTGGAAAACTGAGTTAAGAGCTCTTATAAGCGGCTCCCCACTGCCTATACCCTGGGGCTGGGGTTTGCTGTGTCGGCACGCACACATTTATTCCCAAAACACATTAATTACCCACTTGGTCACAATCTAGCACATTCAATTACACCAAGACAATAACAAACAAGCAAAGTTCAACAAAAAGCGAGAATCCTCATCGTCCGACCGTGTCGCTCGAAGGACAAAAGACTGCCTCACTCCTCAGCTGATCCTCTTCGGGAAGTTTTTTCAGAATCATAATTAACCTACATCTCTAATTCGTGACCACGGCTTAATACACAATTACACTGCGACTTGATTATTCATTAAAGAATTGCTGGTTAATTAGCCATTCCTGGAAAAGTGGTGCAGGATAACTCAAACAGTTTCAGGGTTGTTGTTGATGGTTGTTGGCTTGACCATGATAGTGTTGTTGTCACAGTTTGTATAGTAGTATAGGTTAGGTTGCCGAAGTATCACGGACGCTAATCAATTACATTTAATATATCACTGTGGAATAACCCTGTGGATTGTGCCGGCAACAAGCAAAGCAAGCAAGTACTGGTTTTTACGAGTGTTCACAATAAGTGTGCACAGTGCGTGGCCAGTGACGGAACACATGGATGACTGCGCCAACAGGCATCCCTGGAGCAGCTTCTGGAGTTAAGGTCCGGGCCTACCATGTACCTGGCCCCTGGCTTGGTACGACGACAGTATCTACTATAATGCATTTTTTTTTAATAGTTGTGCTACCACATTTGGTGGGTGCAAATTACTTAGTCACCTTGACGACTGCATGCTTGCTGATGTGATGAGAGCATTGTGGCCCAGGTAAAAATTGTGTGATACAAGGGGTTATGTGCCATGGGGCAGTGCAAGTGGCTGAACATCAAGATATTTCTCCCTTTTGCCCCTTGTGTACCACAGCAACGTAACCAGGTGAACCCAATACACCATAAACTTAAGTTCGTTTGTGCCAATGTCAAGAAATAAGTTAAAATATAGTATGAACTTGAGGTTTCGTGTGTGGCCCTATGTAAGCTCACACTTGCAACTTGGAAAATAAATAAATATAACAAAAGTTTAAGAATGCTAAAAATGGTAAAATTGAAAAAAAAAAAAAAAATTAATATTGTTACTTAAAAGGTGTAATAATGGATCAAGGCGGTTGGGCCATAACCTAGGAGTGTGTTCAGAACAAATTTGAACTAATATTAATTTTACTACAGCAGAAAGGTGTTTTTTTTTTTTAAGGCAAAATTTATGTATCATTCTGCAAAGTGTTGAGATAGCCTGGTATTTTAAGATATTTGTTTATATATCTGTATTTTGATAGAACAGTATTTTCTTTTAAGTTCTGAATCACACATTTCTCACCATCAATAATTCTAATACATAAAATACAATGTGAAAGTGTTAAAGATAGTTGTTGGCAAGTAGATCTGCCAGATGGCACTGCTGGATGATGTGATCACAAGATTGCGAGCTGGTTGTCTTCCGCTTCAAGATTCGCTACGAACTAGGTGTGTGCGGAAAAGTGGCCGCTAGGTGACCGAACGATAATTGAAGTTAAAGTTGCTGTGATTTTTTTCTGCAGAACTGTGATTGTCTAGTCTATTCGTAAATTACAAGCATAGTTGCAGCTTCGAGCAGGGCTATGCTGGTTGAGGGACTTGTAAAAATAGAATTGCAATATAATAGTGATGTAAACCGCGTGGGCCTGCTGACCGATATTATGACATGGTCTAGATTAAGGATGTTTCTTTTTAAAGTCAAATTTGAAGTAAACAATGTTGCCAAGAAAAATTTTTTTTATTATTTTTAAATCTCATCGGACCCGAACAAACAAATTTGGGCATTCGAAGTTGAGCTAGCCGGAGCAACGAATACCAGTGGTTTAGGAGGGGTAGTGTACCTAGTACAACCAGATGCAGAGAGGAAGATAGTAGGCAGGCAGGCTATTAACCGCTGGAAGACTTGAGTAGAGTTACACTTCCTGCAGTACCTGTTCAGGGTGACGCCCCCACCTTACCAGAGCTTTGTGCCTTGTATGCTGCTAAGCAAACCTCGCCACCTAAATCAGATATATATATATATATATATATATATATATATATATATATATATATATATATATATATGTGTGTGTGTGTGTGTGTGTGTAAAATCATACTGTCACACTCCAACCATTAATTAGCCCGCTGAAGACACCACCACGCAGGCACATTACATCATACTGGGTTGACAGCACTGTGAGTCAACCAGTGATGTCATGGGTTTTCGTAACTATGTCGCATCTCCCGAGAGACGTCATTGTGATTTCCCGATGACGCCAGTGCAAATACGTGACTATCAACAGTGACGAGTGAGGTGGTGTCTATTGTTAGACCTCTGATCAACATATTGCATCACTGTTTGACGCCACTAAAGGGACAGTATAAAAGCCTCGGTACTGTGCAACATAAATCAATCTTGTGTCAGTCGGGAAGTGACAGTCGTGGAGAGTCAGGAAGTCTTAGTCTTGCAGTGAGTTTCGAAGAGTCTTGTGGAGTCTTAGTAGTGAGTCGTGAAGATGAAGTGAGACCGAGAATGGTGTGAGGCAGCGCCCTTAGGGACGGTGTTGCCACTGGGTGGCGATGGACGTCGTGTGAAGTGACGGGCCGAGAGTAGACACTGCCGGCGGCGCAGAGATGAGGACCCAGCGTCTTGAGGGTGGTACCACGATGGCGTCGAGGCTGATGTAACATCGTTGGAACTGACAAGGTGTGGCATCACGAGGATGGCAACCCAGCGGCAATGGTCGGTGTCGAGGCTGAGTAGCATTAGCGCCCTGCAGAAGGGACAGACAACACTGAGGTGTTGTGTGTCGGCGCGACTGAGCTGACGAGAAGTGTGGCGTCTCGAGGATGGCAAAACAGCAGCGGCAGTTGGTGTCGACGCTGTGTGATGCCCGGGGGCTGCAGGAAGGACGAACAACACTTGTGGTGTTGTGTTGGAGTGCTACAGAGGTGGCAAGCTGTAGAGAATAATACTGACGGTGTTGTGTCGAGGATGGTATTAACTGGCTACTTGAGGAGACTGTCTACCTGGTGATACTATTAATGCCGAAATGACCGCCTGACACTGAATTATGGAGTTCCTTCAGTACCTCTGGGACCTTGTTCTCTGGGAGGACCAACTGTAGGTGTTCATGTCTGCCATCTGCACTCTCCCAGTTCCGGTAGAGGACACCATTCTTCAGAACAAGTGAATTCCACTGTGCCCAATATGCCTTAGTGTTAGCACTCTTCTCAGATAGATCCTGCCATTCTGGCCGGTGGTCCTGCTCTTTCCAATCCAGTATTGGGCACAAGTCTGGGTCACTTTGTTGTTCTTCTCTTATCATGTCGTCAGTCCAGAACTTCTTATCGGCTGTGGATGCCTGAAGCCTGGTTGTTCTGACATAGCGGACCCCTCCACTTTTCTCCTCTTGCCGTTCACAATGGTGACAGTTGGGGTCACAAGGTCTGCGAGATAATGCATCTGCATTATTGTGGGAGCGACCAGCACGGTGTTGTATATCAAAGTTGTATTCTTGAAGGTGTTGTATCCATCG
>PNEQ01003427.1:1477-75140 GCA_003012365.1 Medauroidea extradentata
ATTTGTTTGCAGCAAATGTATATTACAATTTTATGAGACGTGAATTACATGTAGCAAAGTTTTATATTATATTCAGTTACGCCTTGATATTTAAATCGTGATCAATCTTGTCCGAATCCCCTTTCCAGAAGAAAACGTTACGTCACTAAAGCATTCACTCGGTCAAGGTTAATTTTACTACAACTTGGAAAGAAAATGTTTTTTCTTACGGAAGAGTTAGGCACAGGAAAAAATTCTGCCACTAGTTTCACTGCAATCGCTAACGTATACCTAATAAGTTACGAAACCGAAGTAAAATTAGTTTTAACTAGGCGTAGTAAAGAGAGAAGTTATTTAATTTAATTTTAAAGTGAAAAACAAACAAATTTTGGCTTTCAAATTATCAACTTCGTGTAACTTAAAATTCAGGAAAGCTCTCTGATTAGTCAGTTTACAACTCTTAATAATATCAACGCTGAAGCGGCAGAAATTTTACCTTGCCAAAATTTTAACATTCATCTTACCAACCTGCAGTGCTACCAAAATGCGGCTCACGTTTATGTAATTGGCAAGTAGACTTTTCATCCAATATCACAGGTGATTATATGTAGCCCTACTTAGCAACAACCATTTACGGCACCAATCTTTAGTTCCCATTTAACGTATGGGCTTTTTCAAATTTTGTCTATTCCGGGAATATAAATTAAACAACAATAAGTTTGCAGCTCATAATTTAACTTTTCCCAAAATACGCTGCTTGTAACTGAAACGTGGAACAAAATTGTTTCTATTACGTGAACTTTCAACCATGTGAAGAATGAATACAAACTCTATGTGATTTCCAAATACGCACATGTTGACTAATAGTAAAAAACATCCACATCAGGTTATAATGAATGTACAGATATTTTACAACACTTGATCTCATACATATCAAGTTATAATATATATAATTTTTAGTTTCGTGGTAGCTAAAGTCTACGGTTTTACTGTTGTATGACAACTGAAATAATGTCTGTGATTTTATTTACAGTATTTTAGCAAGAAATCAACTTCGTTTACGTTATAGTGTAGCTATTGTTTGTATTTGTGCATTTGTAAATAGCCAATAACTGGTTTTATGTTATAGGTTTAAGGATTTTTGTGATTAAATGTATATTTTTATTAAAAATACACTACATCATTGTAACCATTTTGTGGTGCATAGATTTACTTCCTCTTTTTTCCAGTAGCTTAATAATTCACATTACAGTGTTAGATACCCATCTACACCTATAATCAATCACTTGTGTACTGTACATAATATGCCATTACCTCATTTAAGTTACAATGTGTAGTATGGTCTGTACAGTTGGTACGTCGAAGTCAAATACTTGCACATCTCACTGACTAACATATAAACACAATATCAGCCCTGATCGTAAAACAAAATCATAGAAACATGCGTTGGACTTGACCACATACTTTACACAAATAAAATAACAGGGTCATCGTTTGAGGTTCCGTTGAAAAACTGTTTCTACTAAAATACCGCGCGCTTGTAAAAAAAATAGTTTGCGTCCACTAACTCTCAACGCTTGCCGCCAGCGACGAGTTCCTGCTACGTCTTCACAATGGAGCAGTGAAATATCGCCGACAGCAGACGACACAAACTTATCTTTTACCTACAGAAATAACTTAGTGATTCTAAAAGTTTTTTAAGAAACATGAACTGATTATAAAGAAATGATAATATTTTTATGCTCCCATCGATTTAAATAAATGTCAAAACATAAAGCAGAAGTTAATTTTTATACCGAAAAACAATGTAAGAAATATATTTGTTTCTTTTCAATGAACTTACGCAATAAATTACATTAATTTGCGCCAATACCGGTATTGTTAATATAATGTTATTAGTATAGTGTGTTTTTTTACTTCTTTCTAACTTGAAAATTGGTTGCACGAGATTTTTAATGTAACCAACTTTTCTTCTTTTTTGTATCCGTCGCCAACGATGAGCGTCAAATCCAATGTCAGCCGCTCGTATAATGTTCCCGACGCCCGTCGCTAGCGTCAAGGCTCTGATTGGCTGAGGGTCCGCGGTGGCCGAGAGGTCAGACCTGTCACCTCCCACCAAGGTGAACCGGGTTCGATTCCCGGCTGGCCTGGTCCCCGGATTTTCACATGTAGGAATCGTACCGGATGATGCCACTGGTCGGCGGGTTTTCTCGGGGATTTCCCGTTTCTACCGTACTTTCATTCCAGCGCTGCTCCACACTCACATCGCGTCACCCCTCACCGCGCTTAAGACCATGATGTTAAGCGCTGACCAAAAACTCTCACTCACTCTGATTGGTTGACGCACGTTGCTGAGTGTCATGTTGATCTATTGTGTAAACCGTTTTAGAATACATACACCTACTTGCAAAGATTTTGTTTTCTTAAGGGCGCCGCCTACCTGCGCGTTAGAGGCACTGCAGCAACGGAGAACCAAGGTCGACATTGAAGCGTGCAATCAAGTGCTGCATCGCCTCAACGAGCCAAGCGCTGAAATAGTGTGTAAGGTTCCCGTTGAGCCGTTTTTACTGTGGAACTTTCAGCGTCAACACTACCTTTTTATCGTACGTTATGAAAGGTAAAGGTTGGCTCTAGAGGGCTATTTTATTCAGTCACTTCGGAAAATGAATTCTCTAACATAAAAATCGACGTGAAAAGCCTCAATTAAGCCATTTTCGCACTTAAAGAAGTGCTTGTTAGAAACGAAAGTAGGTTGTGGCTAATGAATAGGCCTGTATAAGGGTCCTTAAATGCTTTTCGTAGACTAACCGCATGAAAATGTGTGGAATAGTTTCCGAATATAATCGTGATTGTTGAAGGTCTGTACGCTTCTTTACAATCCTAGACGCACCCTTAACTCGGCCACTAAGATAATGAGAAGGAGCAAAACGTATTTTCAAGTTAAAGTTGATGAACTCGATAAGATATCTATTACTATACACTTAACTTCAAAATGTTGTCTACATTGATAACAAAAATTTAATTTAGGATTTGTTTTAATTCAATCCCTAGAAGATCAAAAGGGGATAAACATTTGCTCGCGTTATCCTCAAGTGCCCGTTAGTTTAGTAGTGTGCAGTGATGAACTTGCTTCAAAAGATAACGTACGTAAGTGTCTACATACTAACACTTATACACGGAGTTAAGAACGTACCAGAGATTGCAATCCCTGACATATGTAGGATTTACTAAGGGGGTCCGAGGAATTAAGGTTTTTGACATTTGTCAAAGGTAAGCGACGTTTTAGAGATTACAGTTCTCGAAATGTATTAGTGTTGTTAAGGAAGTTCTAGGGACACAATTCTTGACATTTATGGGAGGTACTAGTGTCGCCCCAAGAAAGGTAGTTCTCATTTAAGGGCGTTCCAGAAAGGAAAATTCATAACTTTATATTTGTATGAAACAGTGTTACTTTTGCAGTCGTTACTTGGAAGTTCATTATCATCTTACAAAAAAAATCGCTCAGACAGTTTTCCCATAATGGCATTTAAAAATTTACATACCTTTAGTTCATACACCCCCTCCCCCCTCCCACGAAAACCAATCAACATAATGAAACTAAATAATTCACTATGAAAGTAGATGTCACTGTCAAGGGCTTTACTCATATTAAAAAATACATTCAAACAATGTTTTGTGTTCTAAAAAAAATTGAAATTTGGAAATCTGTTTTCTCCTTTCAGAATGTTTTAAGTACGAAAATATTTTGTGTTGTGTTTTAATCACGGTCGTAGAAGTACAGGTCTGAACACTCGCCTATCTACCAATGTATTTTGCTTGATCCCCTTGTTGTTTGGTTGTAGTTCGTCAAGTTACTGAGAATATTATGTTTTATCGGCGCTTCAGTTAGGGCGGTCGGACCCAAACTCCGCCCACTGTTATCCATTGTTAAATTTATAAAGTAAATAAAGATTGCTGGAACCTTTTCTTAAATTTGTGAGCGAAGGAAGTATTTCGTTAATTGATAAAAAATGCGTTTTGATAAATTGAAAGGAAGTGGGCGGAGTTAGAGTCCGACCGCCCTTACTGAAACGCCAATAAAACACAATATTCTCGGTAACTTGGTGAACTACAGCCAAACAACAAGGGGGTCAGGTTTCCAGGCGAGTGTCAAGACCTGTTCTTCTACGGCCATGGTTTTATATACTGAAATCTCTTGTCTGTGACATGAACTTTCACTGTGAATTATTCGTTTCATTATGTTGATTGGTTTCGGGGTGTGTTTGAACTAAAAACATGCAAATTTTCACTTTGAAATGCCATTATAGGAAAACTGGCTGAGCTATTTTTTTTGTGAGAGGATAGTGTACGTCCGAGTAACGTCTGCAAGACTAACACAGTCTTGTACAAACATAAAAATATTATTTTTTTCCCTCTGGAACGCCCTTAAGGTGGCCGCCTGCCTAGGCCGCCGAGCGATGTGCAGAGCTTCTGCCGGTACCAGATAACTCGTAGCACATGAGTGATGTCTGCTTAGTAATAGCATTTAAATAATGTTACACGTATGTATACCCATATCAAATTCACTTACTACTCATCAAAGCATACTTTCTAGCGACTGAAAATGGAGGAAATGGGAGTTTTTGCTGTAAATTTAATATATGTAAATCTTGGCACAGAATCTTGTAAAAGGTATAGGCTATGTACAATATACAAGGTTTTTTTTTTTTTTTTTTTTTTTTAACCTCCGATCGGCTGTGACAAATAAACGGGCATGAATTGGGAAATTATTTTAATGGCAAAAGAAACGTACATCTTTACACTATTTTTCCACATAATCATCGTGGAGATTGAGGCACATTTGTCGTACTGATACTGAAGTGTGAGTTTGGCCGCTCCACGTGGTTGGTGGAAGGGGGTAAACACTACGTGTCGATTTACGAGTATAGATTATTGAGCATACTGTAATCACAAGAGGTTTCAGGGGACAAGGCTAAAGAGGCAGGAGGCATTATTCTTTACAGAGGGTATCGGAAAGCTGGTGCTTCGGTACGACAAATGCCTCAATCTGTACGGTGATTATGTGGGAAAATAGTGTAAAGATGTACGTTTCTTTTGCCATTAAAATAATTTCCCAATTCACTCCCGTTTATTTATTACAGCCGATCGGAGGTTGAAAAAAATAACCCTTGTACCTTTATCTCTAATAATACGTCATAAAGTGATAGGGTCAACGCTGAAAATGTCATACAGGCACGTTGTCGGCAAGAAGACTGCATGCCAGTTATGTGACTTGCAGCTAGAGGCAGTGAGTGAGAGAGATTTTTAGTCAGCGCTTAACGTCGAGGTCTTCAGCGATGGTGAGGTGACATGAGGTGAGTATGGAGCAGCGCCGTAATGAAAGGGAGGGAAAAACGGGAGATCACCGAGGAAACCTGCCCAGACAACGGCATCGTCCTGCACGATTCCCACATGCGAAAATCCTGGGACCGAACCCACCAGGAATCGAACACGGATCGCCTTGGTGGGAGGTGAGGGTCTGACCCCTCGACCACAGCGGCCATCCTCCCCTAGGGGATAGGGAGAGGCGAGATGCGCGTGTTGTCTCTTCCTATCGCGCAAAATTTGTTCACCCAGACTGCCACCTTAAGGAATGCATTCAAGACTTTACAAGAAATAAATTTCTAGACTACTGTGGGAGATTCTACGGACGTTTCATAGACACATTATCTCAACTTTAATGGTTTGCGCTAAGGACGTAGGGACGGCAGTTACCTTTATTTATTGGAGGTAATATGGACTTCCCAGTGACGACAGTGCTCAACATTTATGGGAGATATTGAAGTCATTCAATGACACGATTTTTGACGTCCGTAGGGTGTACTGTAGTCGTTCTAGGACGGAGGTTCTCATCACTTATGAAAGTTTATTATTTTTGGAGCACTGATGGCAGATAGGAAAAATGTGATTATATAATAAATTAAGAAGTTGTACAAAATATCGCAATCTACGGATTCTCGAACCTTGATTTTCGATAATAAGCGAGGGGAAAAGTTATGTCGAAAATTGTGAAAATTCACTGCTTTGGCGCACCATCCCCCTTAAAACGGTAACATGCACATTTTGACTTTAACTAGCCCTTATGCTGAAACTATTCGATGTAAGAAAAAATTTATAAGAGCAAAATTTAGTTATATTTTGTTGTAAAAATACGAGAAAAATATCTGGCACAAATATAAAAATAAAAACATGGCGATGAAGATTGCTGTAGGCCGCGCCTTTAATCGGCCACCGTGGAAGGAGGATGAGACATGCGATGCTAGCAGAAGAATTATTGCAAATGTTAGTGAACTCGTACACGCTCAAGATTCAGCTACAAAACATTATGTTCACGAATAAAAAACGAGCCTTCGATAAGACTTCATACGTTACTGGAAGAATATGTCAAATTAATTTGAATCTGCATTTTGCAGCTAGGAGTTTAAGGTGAAAAATGTGACAATGGAGAACGTTTGAAACATGGTGTTAATGAGCGAACATGTAAATAGCATACAGTGAGAAATCACTGACAGGGTCGATGTTATTTTTTAATAAATTTAGTCACTTTTACATGCCCTCTAACAGCCCAAGTCCATGATAGAAGCACACTGGGGAATGGGGTAGGAGTCGGCAAGAGCTAGTTTTAGGAACCCTCCCAGTATTCGCAAGGAATGACTTCGGAAAACCCTGGAAAACTGAAATCAGGATGGCCGAAGCCGGGGATCGAACCCGTGTCCACCCGAATGTGAGGCGAGTGTTTAACCACTACTCCACTACGCTCGGTTGTGACAGTACAAAAAAAAAGACGATTGAGGAGCTTGCATCAAGAGAGAGGCAGCTTCATATTAATAAACTTGTGGGAAACGAAAGAAAACTGTGCTAAAAAAAAATAGCACTAAAAGTTATGCTCAATATATTCATCCAGTTTAAAGGTACCATTTGTACAGAGCCTTGGACGTATTAATATGCTGAAATACATATGTGAGAATGCAGAAAAAAATTTCCAAAGTTTTTAATTGCCCCTTTCTTTCACCAATTCACAAAAAAAAAAGTAATGTTGTATTACGTATTTTTATTCTAAAAATTACTGATAACAAATGCATGCGACTGTATGGTAACACGAAGTCTTCAAATATGCAAGAAAATATTAATGAAAATTTGGCAAACAAAATGATCTCATCACATATTCATGTTTCTTCACGTATTAGAAATGACAAAAATAACTATGACACAAATAAATTGAAGTCTTGTGCTTCAAAATATTTCTCACTATTAGGCTAACATATTTATAGTGTTTCGTGAGCTATAATTAAGTGAAAATAGTCAAAATTATACTGGTGACGAATGTTTAAATGATTTTCAGCTGCTTCCATCTCGCACCAATTTTTCTAGCGCATTAGAATGTTATCAATAATCTTTACCAAGTTTAATAAAGATGCCCAAGCTCTGCTGAAAGATGAAGTCATACATTAAAATATGGACTTGTGCATATCATAATACCTGAAACAATACCTATTGTAAATTTAACATATATGTATTATACAGTAGCGTAGTCAGTCAGCTTGATCATCATCACTGGTGACAAACACATTAGTAGTACTGACATATCCAGCTGTCACATTCTTCAATGCATGGTAAAATGTTACTTCATTAGGTGGAACAAAGTTTGTAGCTAAATGCATAACATCCTTATACTTTGCTGCTTTCAGTAGTATTGTTGAGTCATAAAGAACATATAATGTCTGCACAAACTAATTTACATTCTTCACGATACAAAACTCTTCGTATTTAGGCAAATATGTAGATACTCTTACATTAATAGTGTCAACATGGTTCTTGTTGTATTCGAAGATTCGATATTGCGATATCTTAAATCTCTTAAATCTCTGCTTACTTGCATTAACAATCACTTTCTTTAAATGACTACTGTAATGCTCGATAAAGTTCAAAATCATGTTTTGGCCAACATGAATACGTGTAAACTTTCTGGATGCTTGTCGAACATGCTGTACATAATGTTTTGGATTGAAGACATATTCCTTCTTCCTCATAAACTTCTCAATGACACCAAAACAGCAGTCGCACGGGAGAAAGGTGTGTCCAGGCTCTGGAAAACCATGTAGACCCTACAAGCTTTTCTAATGTAGAAGTTTTGGTAATAAGGTACATAAACTGAACTATTGTCATATTCTTATTTTGTGCCTCTGAATTATCTGAGAAAAGGTATAGCACCTTTGCTGTTTTTGGGACAACATTATTTATATAGTGATTCAATAACGACGTATCCTCATTTGGCGACTTCCTACATCATTCATATAGAAGTGAGCACAGCCAATCTTTCCAGAGTGTACACAAAAGTAATAGGTCCACAGCTTACGCCTGTAGAAAGAATCACCAGAGGGTACTTTTGGCAGTGACAGATTTTGCTGGAAATCAAATGTTAGAACTTCTACTCTCTCGTATTCTTTGCTAAGCTTACTTTTTTTCTCTCATGTCTTCATAAAATGTTTCAGCCTTCATTTCATGTATATTTTTCTGTTTCTTCAACTCTTGTCTTTCTTCTTCATTGAGATCTGGATTTTTCATTTTGTTGTTTAGCATGTCACACTTCCTACATGTGTCTGAACGATGGCACCCAAAACAGTAGTTAAAGTTTTGCTTGAAGTACCGATAATAAAAATCATGTGATATTTTAGGTTTGAAGTTTGGATTAGGTGTATGACCATTTGAACGATATTGCTCATACATTTCTGGTTCATGCAGTTGTAAGTACAGTTCGTACACTTTTTTTACATTTATATCTGGAGACAAATAAAATCTGTTGTAATGGGATTCTCTGCGAGGGAAACTTCTAATGTGATTGTCTACTTGATCAACCAACTCTTCAGATATTTTGTTGACTCTGTTTTTATGTTTGCCTCGCCCATCTTTAGGCGCAGTTAAAGTCTGCATATTCATTATCTTTGATATATCATCTACTCTCTTTTTCGATATTCCACGAATAGATGCAAATGCAGCTCTGCAAACTCTCACTGATTCTGTTCCTAGTTTGATATAATATTTGGACGAACATTTACGTTTCTTTCGCTTGCCAAATTTTGACCTAACCCTTTTTACTGTAGTTATTTGAAATAAACCACCTAAATAAACATTTTGTACATCCCTGTCACCTAACTCATTAAATTTTGACTACACACACTTTCTTTTTTATTCCCCAACCTTTTCATAACATTTATATCTACAGTGACAGTCTGGTCCAGTAGTTCTAGGTTGAACTTCATCCCCTTTTCAGTTAACATTACCTTTTCCTTCATTAATAACTTTTTTTTTTACTTTCCTTTTCCAATTCTCAAGATTTGCACTTTTTCTCTTCTTCTTTACAGCTACTGGTGCGTCATCTCTTTCATTTTGCTCTGATTCCATAACAAAGCACTGTGCACCATTATTCTTTTTGTCTGATTACTTATTACATTTTGAAGTGTTGTTAACCTCTTCCTAAGACATTTCTTTTTCTTTGAAGGGCCAGTGGTGGTGGATGTATCATTAGCTGTGCTGTTTTCTGAGTATGATGGTTCGTAGACATCTGATGAACCACTACTTATGTCAGATTCAGTGCCAGAATACATGTCAACATCACAATATAAACACTAGCGTAAAAAACTCGCAACAATCTTAGCAATACGAAAATCATAGAATGGCTAACTTCAACAGAACAATAGTTTTTAGTGGTAAACAACAAAATTTAGCAGTACACACAACTTAATATGCCTTCATAATTCCAACCACTGTAAATTAAACTTTAGGTGCTCTACTGATAAGTAGAAATAGAAAGTGAAAATATCCTCTGTTTAGTCTCGTTTGTAATCCACTGGCAAATAGTAAGAAATACCAAGTAAGAAATAAGAACACTGTGTTTGATGTCACATTTTAATTTTATTGGTCTACATCAATGACACATGGACACTAAATAACACTTACTGGTTGGTGCAACAAGGGGGCAGCTCCACATCTACCTCTTTTCTTTCCACCGTGCAGTAGACTGGGTGATGTTGGTACAAAATAGAGGCAGATCCGGAGCTGCTCCCTTCTTTCACCAAACATATGTAGGGTGCAAGTACAAAAACCATTATAACTCGCCTCTACTTGGATCTGCTTTTTTTCTTGCACCAATAGATGTGCCAATTTTTTTTTTTTAACATGCTGTTAATGCTGTTTTTTAATTTCGCCCAAATATGGAGCTGCCCCCTTCTTGCTGCAATATCTTCAATTTAATTAAAACATCTAGGGAATACAATATATGCAGTCAATGCTAAGATTTCTCATCTGTCTACCAAGGACGATATAGGGACATTAAGAGAGCTACTGAATGGTTTCAATAATCGTCTCGTGAAGCTGGAGGGAAATATTATGGAAACTTGTAATGCTTGTATTTGTTTTATTATTTAACAGATAGCTTCATATTTCTAATTTAAAAGGTATACTGAGAATATAGCAACACCTTCAATTAATATGTAATTAAAAATTAGTTACTCTTTTCTGTAGTACACGCGGGCGAAGCCGCAACGGGACAGCTAGTATACTATAAAACTACTATGTAAAAATGTGGATAATTATTTCTCAGAACATTCTATTACTCAAATTTGTAATTGGAACAAAATGTGAACTGCAAACTTTTTCTATTGATATTATTGAAAACTAAAGGTACAATTTACAATGATTTGTTGAAATGATAATTCATAGCAACATAATTGTAAAATAAATAAACAATCATAACATAGTAAAATATTGACAAATAGTTACACACACAATTCTCTTTAAACACGTAACAACTGACAAACATGTAGTTATTTGGACATCAACAAACACTAGTGAGTAGCAGTGACTCATGGCAGAAATGTTTCTACCAATGCTCAGGTTTGTGAACAATTGTGTTATAAAAACTACACTTTCTATTACAGTGGACTCCCGATTATCCGTGTGTGGATTATCCGATTTGCGGATTATCCGCGCAAAATATTTCACTTTAAATAGTTGAAAAACAGTTGAAAATTTTTTCTTTAAAACAAATTTTTGGTTATTTATAAATACATGCTGTGTTTACTCACATAATGTTCACCAACATGTTATGCCCGCAACCGTATTTTGGAAGGCTCGTAGAAAATGTAAGTTTTTTTTCTGGCGGGCGAAACAGTTAGTGACGTACGTGAATGAATTATCTCGATTGTTCCGCGCGTGCATGAATTAACGATATTTTTCTTGGCCAAATAGGATATCCGTGATTTTTTTATTAATAGTGTTTTTAGATTATTAGTGCACACCCGTAATAAATAATGTAAATAATCGAGATTCTACTGTATTAAATTGCTGCCTTCTATTGCAGGAAAGAATTTGACTTTTTTTGCCTTCCTACTGAGATCTAAGATAGGGTAAAAGTGGATTATCCGATGCATCGGCCCCCTCCATTAGCGTGGATAATCGGGCATGTTCGGCAATGTTGCTATGCCTGAGTGGCTCTGTGCTGGCAAACACCTCCCGTCTCTCGTCTAACACACGTTGTATAGCTGCCTATACTGTTCGGGTACTGTGTGTCCCAAAGTGTCGAACTCTACCGAGTTGTGCGCTTTTTGGATTTTTGCCCCGAACTGATACATAGTGCGGCTTTCTTGTGTCCCAAAATAGAAGCCTTCTTTTTGCAAGTTCAATAACTGTATTTTGTTCCACTAACCAGGGTAAACCTAATATGAGATCTTCCCGGAGGTCATTGGCCACTAAGACGGCGAGGCTCGATCTAATATCTCTGATTTTAATTTTAATTTTGGTTGCTCCAATTTTTCTGCATTGACTGTTTATGGTGGCAAGCTTTACTACGTGGTTTCATGGTTTAAGGGTTACGTTCGGCACTAAATCCGCCTGTACGGAACTATGCGATGCAGCTGGGTCGACCTGTGCTACAGTCGCGCGTGGGCCGACATACACTTTGATATGTGCTTACTTGTCCGTGTAGTCTGGAGATCGTCGTGGTGGCTGTTGTTGTGGGTGGGCAGGCGGTCTACAGTACGCCTACCCGATCCAGGCATTTCCCTGAAATGTTGATAGCCTGGCTAGGCACACGCTATGCCAGTGATACTGCTCGCGGTAGCGCAGGATCGGCAGCGAGGCGCTGCGTGTGCATCCGTGTTAAACAGTTGGTCGGCCGGTGTAATTATGTCATTCCTGCCCGGAGAATTCTCCACTCCCAGTTTATTTACCTCATCTGCCATCCGCCCAGGTGAGTGGAGCGTGGCTGACTGACCATGTGGCGGCATGTTTGTCTCCCCCCTCACATACAATGCACTGGCGCTTGTAGCTGGTGTTTCTTTGCTGTTCCGATTTATAGTCATCATGGTCCGCATGAATTTCTAGTATCCCACGAAAATCATGGGACATATGATTGCTCGGAATTCGGGCCGGGCATTCTCGACAATGCATTCCAGTACGTCCTGTGTCAGGTTGGGTTAGTAGCGATGTGCGATGCTAACTTTCTGTCCTATGTAGGCTTCTAGGTCTTCCTTCTCCTCTTGGCCTTCGATGATCAATGCCAGTTGCTATCATTATATAGAATATGAGTTGGCGTAGCATGCCATGAACTCGTGTACGGACAGGTTCCAAGTCATATTGTACCCCTGCGTGTTTTCCCACAATTGTAGGGCTTAGCCCCTCAGGTCTGCCGAGCGCCCCAGGCTAGTCTATAGGGGGTACTCCATATATGTGTAGGCAGTCCTCAAAGAAGGCGTTCGGGTCTTCTGCTCTGCTGCCCGAGAATTTCGGTAGGCTTTGAAATTGTCTTGGTGTAGTTGTATGTGTGGGCACAATAGCTTCAGTAGCTCCGAAGGCGTTTGTCGCCCATAATGGTGTATATTCCGGTTGGTTTGTCTGTGGTTGGCTCCCCCAGAAGGGCGGAGACAGGTTGTGCGCGAACATGCTCGCGGTGTTTTGCGGTGTAACATACTGGTAGTTTGCTGTCTGTAGGTGTTGAGGGTTTTTGCCACGCTGTGTGTCACTGTTATTGTTTGTCACTGGTTGCATTTGAAGCTGCCTACCTGAACTGCAGTTCACTCTGTAGTGGTGACACAGGCTGGGTGATACCGACTCGGGCATTGGTTGTATGCTGCAATGGCTGCGCCCATTTTTTTGCAGAACGGGCGTTGGCACCAGCAGTAGTGATCGACCATTGGTTCTTGCTGTTGGTGTGCCGGTCCGACAGGGCGTGACGGAGTCAGTGTTTTTTTACTAACAATAATCGCAACGAAAAGTACCTTCAATTATCGATGGCTATTCGTGAATGTGTGTGCATGTAGTGTGAGTTTGCTGCCTGCAGATAGTGCATAAGATGGTTTCAGCCATAACACCTGTACAGGTGACACGAATGCAGTTTCCCGTCGCGTTCCCGAAACCATTGTCTATCGGGCTGTGGGTTACGTATGTCGTGCTCGAGCACTCACATAGTGCTAAGGTGCCATCGTCGTGAAAAATCGGGATGCTGGACTGCAGTTTACCTCAAAAGGAGCATATGCGTCCCACAAATTGTTATTCCTATTCTGAAGGACATGTTGCGGCAGTTGTATCGCGGTTGCGCGAAGCAGTTGTGTCACAGCTGCGCGATGCGGATGTGTCACTGTTGGGCGATGCGAATGTGTCACTGTTGGGCGATGCGGATGTCACAGTTGCGCGATGTGGATGTGTCGCGGTTGTCTAAGATGACCCAGCACAGTAGCGTAGCTGTGTTATTGTTTTGGGAGGATCGCACATGCACTGCACAACCTGTTATGTACATTACGTCACCAAGTTGGCATTCTGCGTGCTCAGGAACGTGGTGGAGGGAGTTGCCAGGTGGGTGGTAGGTGGTTGTCGGTTTGTTCAAGATGGTGGCGTTACCTGGCTTCCTGGCGTTCGCGTGCGTCTACGTAATAATAACTAATGTCCGACTTATACACTGGGGTTGGTCCTGTCCTTGTTGTTCTAAAGCCACACAAGTCGCAATTTAATATGACTAATGATATTGAATGGAGGAATTCTGTGCGCATTCGAACCAACTGGGTGTTATATATCTGCTTGAAGGGTGAGATCCTGCACGGGACATTGTCCATCATCTCACGCGATGCGGTATGTAATTTCCGTAGAGGGTGCCAGTCTGTCAATTTAGTTATGAAAATTTTTCGCAGGATGACACGGGACTCTGGTAACCTTAGGGGTGGGGGGAAGGTTCGACAGCTGTGTGGCGTCCTCGCATGCTGGTCGTCCGGTGAAGGTTGCGTGACACATAAGTTATGCTGTGTGGGATGTTACAGGTCCCCCTCACACCTCGATGCACTCAAGCAAGTACTCTCTAGCGGGGATGTTGGTCATTCCACACACAAAATAAGGATAATGTACAGCAAGAAAAAAACTCCAAACTCACGATGCATTATGTCTGTGTGCTCCCGGGGGAGTGAGGGCCCTAAAAGCCATAATTGTGAGAACTAGAGATGCACAGATGCACAAAAAGTTGTGTTGTTATGACTCACAGTTCCCTATGCAAAACTTACACTTGAGTGCATACACTATGAAGGCGGGCCTGCCCTCTAATGGCTGAGCAGTGACTTACACGAGTGCTGCAGGAGTGTGTGGTGTGTGGATTGATGGTTGTAAACTAAACGGCTGGGTCGCGAGTCACCAACGGACTCGCGGTGGCGGGGGTGAAAATAACAGCAAAATAAAAACTCAGAACTTACGTTTTGCAAGAGTTGACTGCATTATTGTACTAGAATAGTTGAAGGTGTCCACGATGCGAAACACTTCCACCCTGTACACTCGTTTTGTTCCAACAAGAACGCCAAAATTCCCGCTCGCTCGCAATGCTACCTAACCTGTGAGTGTTTACTTTTTAAGCGCACTTTCTTGTTTATCGTCTGTTAGCAGCTAGCATAGAGGTAATATACTGTAGAGGGAACATGATGTCACACATGTGTGTCCAACATGGTCTCGAGAGTTTGGTGTCGTTTACTTATGTTTTCTCGTCGTAAAAATGCAGTCGTGTTGTTTAAAACTCGTGGCGTACCTTCCCGAATATATATTTTGTCATGTGGTGTCACCAAGATCTCGGTTCAAAACCTTATAGTAAGTATGTAGCTAATATTTACTTTTTACTTAAAAACTGTTGGGTTAAGGAAAACAGTAACGTGGTAAACATTGTTTACATTTGTCGTTCTGAAATTTCAACGCAAATATACTATGCGATAATATGGTAGTATGATCTCCTTAGTTCATATATTCATAAGGTACCAAAATAACCCAACATAGTTGTGATTACTAAGCAATTATTATTTTGGCTCTCAATATTATTTCAAATTTCCCATGCATATTTCACTAAAGTCACGTGACACATGTTGAACTCAATTTCGTACGCAGCTGTATAGAGGATACTCCCTCTACCCTATATTTACTCTAAGGCAGCAGGTAACCGTGCTCCCGAGTAGGGTAGACCAAAGAGATGACGCCAACCACCCTAACCCGTTTGTTCCTACAACGCCACCATCACCGTCAATAGTGCCCCCGCGCACCCTACGTCAGCTGTGCACCCGACGACGTGTGCATGGATCATCAGCCAGGTAGGAACGGGAACACAACATCCGCATATCGGATCACGCCCACCCACGTGGCAAAAATTACCAAGAGGTACTGTAACTCATTAACGACACGACGAATGAACAAACTAATTAGCACAAAAATTACAAGACATGCGTAGTATCACCGGCCATTGGTCGTTTAGTCGAACTCTCTCTCCTCACGGAGAAATTAGCCACGTAAGTGACAAGTAGGTTTTAGTCTGTAACTTGTCAGTGTAGCACACCAGTGTAATGATAAACATTCCAAACATTTCAGTTTTAATGACCCAACAGGGAATTGAAGTGGGGACAGTCAACGGGAAGGGACTTAAGAGATCTCCCGTAGTAACGTGGTTATTTTCAGCATACTCGCGCCAAAAAAAACGTATGAGGCAGTACTTTAATTTTTGTTGTCAGGTTTTTATGTTTGAAAAGAGTTTGTGAAAGGTTTTCTAGTGTGTGTTCTGTCGGCACGTCAAAAACAATTAAGTACCGACAAACGCAAGTGCTGTGAAATTGTTTCATTAATATCTTTACTACCAACTTTATCATCCACGAGTGTCTAAAATGTTCATCTATTCCCTGTGTTTCATCATAGTAAATTTTTATTAATTATTTCCATCAGTGTTGTGTATGTACTTTCATCTAAAACAATCTCAAGCTATTTTTAACTTTTTATTTGGCGAGTGGTGCGCACGAGGGAGATCGCCACGTGCTCGCCATATTGCAAAGCAGTCTCGGTTTTGAGCTCGGTCGGGGCGGACGCGTGTCGTGTGCTCTGAGGTCTTCAGGGTTGTCTTACTGATTTTTAGCTGCCATAGACTCATTTAATACCGGAACCGTTTGCTATTCCCCTCAGAGCTGTGCAGCCCTAGATCCCAACGTAAATTTAACACGTAATGTAATACTTTCCACTTTAATAAGTTGTGTGTAGTGAATAAGGTAAAGTTAACCTAGTCAAGTGTATCCTGTGTGTGTCCGCCAGGGAACCTCAATGTGTACGGGGCATTCTGCGGCGCACATGTGCAACTTAAATCGTGTTACGTAAGTAAATAAGAAATTGAACCTGGGTCTCGACCACATTCTTGTGAAAGTGTTTACCTCACTAGGCCTTTAAGAGGGATCTGTGTTGAGCGTCTAACCTGGCTCTGACAAGGTTAGGATTCCATACACACACACACACCAAGTGAATACCCCTGTGTCTTGACATGTACGCCTACGTTACTGTGCCCCTACGGCTGACGGCCGAACGACCCCCTCTCATGCTCTCGCCCGGTAAATCCCGGGGAAGCTGGCACCCATGGCAACACCACTCACCAATAGCACACGGCAACACGTCAGAGATCGAGTTGAATATTTATTGTTCACTCTATTATGACTTATGGCATCATGTTTTGGGGTAACTCCTCTGATAGAAACAATGTTTTCTGTATTGACGCCGTCCGGCGAGACCACGAGCCCTTGTTGCCGCTTGCACGTCTCCTGATGTCACAAGGTAGGGAGTCGACGCTATCATACACCCCTGGCCGTGTGCCAATAACAGAGGCCATCACCGCCGCCCGCGCGAATTCTCTAACCCTTATTGGATTTTCGCCCGCGGACTTTCCAAGTGTGTGATTAACAATAGTGTTAATGTTTTTCAAAATTCTTTTATTAACTATTTCCCGTTTTATTTAAACCCATTTCAGCTTAGCTTCAAGTGTTTATTAATTTGTGTATGAAGTGTCTCTCGCCAGGGTTGACGACTCCGGCAGTCCGGGTCGCCACCCCCACCCTAATTTCAATGCAAGGAACTAAATTTCCCCCAACCGCCTTCCGCGCCCTCACAATAATTGAGTGTTTGATTTAAAGTGTGTGATATTCAGCCAGCCGGCATAGCAGCCTGTCCATGGCATAATTATGTATTTTCACAGCATAAACCTTTTCTACATCACCAACTAATTCGCCGACGGAACCTTTCTGAACGCACTTCAAAATATACATTCTCACTAATTAATACAAACGAGTATTTAATTAACCCTCATTCATTATTCACGCCACATGGCAAATTATTCCAGTGCCTTGTAAACATGCTTTGTAAATACTATGTTTTCATTCCCATTCCACCAGGGGAGTTTCATATTTGGCGGGCGCAGAGGGACGACTTACCTCTTGCGCGCGCTAAATAAGTCAGTCTTTGTATTAACGGGCAAAGCGTAGGTCGCATAAGTCCCAGCACTCCCGGGAGAATTCAACATTTGCTTCTCCGACAAGTTTTTCATGTCATAGCTATTAATATACCTAAATCGTTTTATTTTCTCTCCCGGGAAGCACCGACTCGGGGAATACTCGTGCCCCCCGCATAATTTCGTACCTTTGCAATTGTTTTAATATAACAATTACCGACACACCTTAATTGGTGCTTCAGCCCCAGCGAGGCTTCGTGTCGCTGGCCCGTTTGTTTTATTTGTATCATGCTCATCTTCTAGTACAATACAACAATCTTGTGTTACTACGTATTGGTGAGTGTTATTTACGTCTCGTTACGTATCTTATTATATATATATATATTGGTGTCCTGGATGACCTCACAGTCCAGCTAAACTCAGTGCCTATTTCATGTGTGTAACAAGGGTGCCGTGTTGGCCCTACACAACAGAATGTGGTTTCAACTACGTCGACGTCCGTACATAAGGTAATGGTCCGGGCTTTTCGACCACGACCCCCGTTGTAAGAGTCTCTCGTGCTATTCCGAGTAAACTGACTACTCTGGCGCCCATTCTTTCACCGTACTTGAACGTTCTCGCAGCCTTATGTACCCCGGACCACGTCAGTATGCAGAAGAGAGCTGTAAGAATAATTTATGGGAGAAAACAGACTGAATCTTGTAGATCTCTTTTTAAAAGTTCCAAAATAATGACCTTAGCCTGTGTACATATTTACTCACTGCTGACATTTATCTCCATAAATCAGAAGTTGTTCCACTCGAATGATCACTTTCATCAACATAACACTAGAAGTAAAAACCTTTTACACATGCCTCTTGTCAACTTGACCTTACAGCAAAAAGGTTATTCATACACTGCTTGCAAGTTGTTCAACAAACACCCCCCGGCACTTGCAAGATGCATGTTTAGCTAACACAAAAATATTCAAAAAACACATTAAATATTTCTTAATCTTTAATGCTTTTTACACAGTCGATGAGTATTTGAGTGGATCTGTGACAGTGTAGATACTTATTTAAGATATTAATTCTGGGTTAAGATTCTGTTTCTTCTCTTGTTTTTTTTTTTTTTCTGTTGCATGTGGAGACTACTGAAGTGAGCCCTCATACGAGCCCGAACAGACAAGAAATAATGAATAACGTTTTTTTAGTGTCTAATTTTAAATGTATATCTTGTGTCATTTGTTCATTTGATTGTATATTGTAAATATGAGTTGTCCGATATCTTTGTGCAAAAATGTACACAAAAAAGATAGTGAACTAAACTAAACTGTTCGGTAGATTTTAATCGTTTTATTGACGTGCCCGATTGTAGAGTGATAGCTACTCGGCCTACTCTATCGAGTAGATTGAATATGGTTGTCATAATCGCCTAAAATAAATTGGCAAACATTTAGCTGCACTAGTTTGCACTGTTTTACACTTCACCAGACTGTATACAACTGCAACTATTGTAGGCAATGAAACAAACGGAGCTAATGACGTTCAAAAATGTTTTTGTGGGCGTGACTTGTATGCAAATGATTCAAACTGAGGTTTGTTTGCTAGTTACGTAAATAAGAGTGGAGTGACGTCTGCTTGGTACTTTGGTTTTGGTAGTCTGCTCAGGTGGTGGTGTGTTGTTGCATGCTGGTGTGAGGCGTTTAGTAAAGCAGAAAATGAAAATTACTTTTGGGATTTTGACAGGTTAGTTTCGATTGTTTTTGAAAGTGCAACAAGAGTATTGTTCACAATTTCGATTATTGTGTAGTACCGTAAACCAGGGTGACTTCGTAACACTCAAAATGTATTATTTTTAGGTAATTTGGGTAATAAATAAGTAACTCTATTTGAGTATTATAAACCTCGTTTTAATGCCACAAATAAAAAGAATAAAGTAAGAAATTTTTTTTACAATTGACCTCGAAATAAATATGTCATATGAGACGTTGGGACCTCCAACTGTCACTTGTTTAAACTAAGTTACTCTCGTCCCATTCGTAGACTCGTCCTAACTCAGGAGTGAATTTGTGCACTTGCATATGCCCTAGCTCTCAGGGGCGAATCTGGCTCTGTGTTTGGTGGGGAGGAAGGGATATGCCATAAAAAGTAGATAATAAAATGGAAGGAGAGTTCCTTTCCCCGCCTGGAAAAATTTGTATTTTAAATTTCAAAATGTTGCTGTTTAAGGCATAGCCTAACCATAAAATTTTACATAGGCCTATGTAAGCTACATATTTTTGAACGGAAGACTGTCCCCCTGGTCTGGTTTCTGGATCCGCCCCTGCTAGCTTGTGGGTTTAGATACAAGTTTATGTAAATAGGTAGTATTTCAATAAGTTAATTTAACTTTATACGCAAACTTTGTTCACAAGAAACAAATATGTTGACTTTTGCAAGAATAGCTACTCATTGTACAACAGCCGAACTCTTTACAGGTTTACTTGGATTATTGATGAAAAAGGTTTCTACTGTGGTTATTAATATTATTAATAATATTTCACTCGCAAATGGGCTTCCGCCCGGTGGCAAGTCACCTGCTCCCTCTTAGTTCCCCAGCATTTCCAATGCTATTCTGAACCCACCAACACTCCCCTTCATCACCACGTCCTCACTCAGTGTACTTGGTTAGTTAAGGTTATGTTATTTCAGGTTGGTTTAGGTTATGTTAGATAAGGTTATGTTATCTGACCTAAACTAACCTAACCTATCGACGTTTTTTTTTTTCCAATGCAATCACTTTTAACCACAATAGAAATATTGTTAGTAGATATATTATACCTTAAAATCAATAGTTTGGCCGGCGTACAAATACCTCGCTATTTTTGATATTTACCATGAAAAAGTAACCTGCTAGTGTTAAGTAAGCATAGCTATTTCTAAGTAATAAGAAAGTTACCTAGGTTACTATACATCTGTACCAGCTGTACTGTAGTTGATATGTTTAGAAACAAACTGTTGAAAAAAATACTAGGAATGCTTCCGCTATTCTCATGCAACTATGTAAGCAAATGCAAAAGAAGTATGATGAGGTAAATAAATTCATTATTTATTATTACGCATCTGCAAGTATGAAGTTGTTTGTAATAGTTATTTTAAAAGTGAGTTAGGCACATCTGTTAGGCCTATACAATAGTAGGAGGATGGTTGGGTTGGCATTGATGTCGTAGAAATAGTTCTATATATTTTGAACAGCGGCTAAAATATTAAAAATCGTTAAATGAAATATGAACATAATGTGTTCATTTTCAGGAGATGAAATAATGTATATGTACATTTAGCAAGGTGACATAGTTAGTGGAGGCGGATGAACAATGTACATTGGCTTGCAGTGCAGCCGTCAGCCTGGCAATGTTATTGTTGACGTTTGGCGGAAGGATACATGGTGAAAACAGATCCAAGCTAGTGGCAGGGCTTCCAGAAAGTATCAAGCTACAGTACGGCGGGTATAGTGGTCAGAGTTTTAAGATGGCTGAATAAGCATTTATGATTATGGACATTTTTGTGTATTTTACTTAATGCAATTACAGCAGCAGGTTTTCACTAATATTGTTTCTTGTGTACTGTTATAAACTGCAGGGACAAAAGTAAATTTGCAGTAGGCCTACTAATTTCCTACTAACTTACTACACATGTAATAAATTTATTTTCTCTGCAGAGTGTTCATTCGGAAATTCATATTACAAACTTAAAGTGCTAATACAGGGGACTGAGCAGACAATATTTTGAATAAGAAGCCATGTCCAGAAACGTATAGTTTTTGTGTTACAGCCATTATAGTGTGTCGGAGCCGTTATGTCGACCTCGTTGGGGCATTGTGAATCCACCATGTGCCTGTGCTGTTTTTCACCTGGATGGGCAGTATGTCGTCAGAAGAGCAACATGTCAAATAAGGTGTTACGTAAGGTACAGAATTAAGTGAAGTTTGACTCATTACAGCAGAAAGTCAAATTTATTTGGTAACAATACCAACGTAACAATAAACTTTCTTTTGTCACACTCTAACACTTGTGTCATCAGTGGGAAAAACACATTTCTGTCTGTCTTCTGCACTGGAAGTGTCCCATACAAAACTTGCTCACTACAACTGAGGCTTGATATGACAACTTGCGATATATTTGCACACATTGTCCTGATGAATCATGTTCCAATACGATTGTTCCATCACACCAGGTGTCCTGTTAATCTTTTGTGTATCTACTATAACTCATTTTGTAAAATTCTTCCTCAGTCTCGATAGTCTTCATACGGCCCTACAGGAAATAGTCCAATGGCGTTAAGTCCGGCGATCGTGGGTGCCTTGCAATAGGACCACCTCGGCCTATCCAGCTCTGCCCGAATCGTCGGCTAAGATGTTTCCAAACGTCATGTATAACATTCAGTGGTGTGCCGTCGTATTGAAACCAATTTTTTTGACGGACATTCAATGGCAAGTCAACTAAGAACAGGGGCATTACGTCCTGTTGGAAGATCAAGTAAGCAGAGTCCGTTAACGTGGTTGGAAGAAGGTACGGCCCTAACACTTGACCATGTAGAATGCCTACCCACACATTGATAGAAAATCTGTATTGGAATTCCCTGACATGCATCATACATTGATTTTCATCTATCCAGACTTGGCTATTTCGAGAATTGGGAACACACTCCCTCGTGAATTTTTATTTCATCGGTAAACAAAACTCTTCATGGAAAGTGCGGCTCATCAATGCAGCAATGCAAAAACCACATGTAGAAAGAAGTTACCACATGCTATGAAATCGGCTGATTGCAACGCATGTTTCCTTTGGAGATGGTAAGGATGCAGTTGTTGCTCATGCAGCACCTCCCATACTGCACTGTTAGAAACATCCAACGCATGTGCAATTGTTAACGTACTTGTTGATGGTACCCGTCGTAGTAGTGCAGTACAGTCTCTTCCAATTCGGGGTTGTCGCGTCTCTTAGGAACACCACAGTCCGTCCTCTCGATGGTGAAGGTACCTCATTTTCGGAGCAGTCTTACAATTCTGGCAAAAAGTATATGCGATGGAATTGTGTTGCGTGATTATCGCTTTTGATTCAACCGATGAGCTGCTCTTCCGTTCCTGTCCGCTGTGCCATACACCATGATGTCCATGTATTCTGCAAACGTGTACTGAACCATGTTGACCGGAGACACACAGGTACGTGAAGGGGGCTCCAGGCGTGATACCAGAGCAGGATAAACGTCACTACACCGGTACATCCGACACATTGTAATGGCTGTAGCACTGAAACAATACATTTCCGGACATGGCTTACTATTCAAAATATTTTCTACTCAGTCTCCTGTTCTAGCCCTAGAAGTTTGTAATATGAATTTTCAAACAACCTGTATAGAATAAAATGAAATTCGTAAGCTTCCGGCACCTCACTTTTCTCTTTACAAATTGTGAATGTTTATTTCACGCTTCTTTGATGTTCTGAACATTGTGCACAAAGTTTCACTTAGGGTTTTGTCCATATCTAATGTTCACATTTGTAATGAAATATTGCATATTTTGTCTAATTATCATACAGCAGCTTACCCTGTTCTCTAGAAGGATTATCCAGTTATTCAGGAAGTCAGCTGTGCTAGGTATGTTCCCTTTTTGGATGCTGGGAAGCTTTACTCTGGTAATTGTTGATTGCTTCAAGTTGAAATTTTTCTGTAATCTGGACTAACCTCTTGACTATTTGCAAAACCCTTTAGTCTTGAGTGTGTGTGGTAGATAAATAAACACAAAAACCACCAAACGAAATCTACACATTTTCGAAAGTCAATTAGTACTTCTATAATAAAATTCCAGACCTAACTGATCTTGGACTGGATTCAACATAGAGTGAAAGCAGAGTGAAATCAGGGGCATCATTTCAGGTTTTTCTTGAGGGGGAGGGCAAGGTGTTTTTTTTTCAGCGACACTGACCTTTTTGCATCTTTTTTATTTATACACTTATAATTCTAAATCCAGAGTGGGGGCATTTGCCCCCTAAACAACGCCCCTGAGTGAAATGTGTTTATAGTAAAAATTTTTATCCAGGTTGACATGTAAACATGGATTGAACCTGTGTCTAGAGACATGTATTTGCAAAACATTGAACTACAGCATAAATAATTGTTAAATAACCAATATGTGATTATTTGTTAGATATTGTGTTTTTAATGTATCTGTCAGACTATTTATTTTGATTTATTTGCCACTTCCTATTATTTTATAACATTGAAGAGTTTTATTTAGTTAGCCCAGGGCAATTCTAACCTCTTACATAACCAAAGAAACAATTCAAGGTTGCGACCACTTCATCTTCGTTCAGTTCAGTCCAATGGGAGTTAAAAGTAAATGTTTCTGTCTTGCTTCTGCACATCAGTCCACCTCGCCGACTGGACGAGATATCTCACTCCACTTCTACTTCAGTCCCGCAGGAAAGTGTTTAAAGAAAAATTTGACTCAAGATTCTTCAGTCCACTCATAGTTCAGTCCGGATTAAGTTGTTACTCTAGACATAACTTCAAAACAACAATTTTAGATTGCTTAATGATATTTGCCCACTTTATGAGCAAATATTGAGCCTACTCAGAGTGATGCATATTTTTGTCATAGCTTGTATTGCGATTAAAGGTATGAGGTTTTGATTTCAGAGATTGTTGTACAGAAAAATATTACTAAAGAAAAATTTTTTGTAAATTGAGTTAGAGAAATATACAATTTTTAACACTGAATTATGTACCATGGCCTCTTAAAATATGTTTTAGTTAAGTTATGAATGGATATGTTTTTGGGAAGTTAAATTACCTGAAGGATAATTCATACTATGGAATCTTCAGGAGAAAATACTAAGGTCTACTTGGGGCTATTAGAAACACAGTTGTACATGGACGTGTTGAAGGTACCCTTTGCACATGATTGGTGACATTAACCTCTGTTCGCTTGTCCAAAAATTAGATTTATTTATACATTTACAAAATGTGACTTTGTTAGCTCTGGTAGTGAAAAAATTTCAGTTAAACTCATTTTATAGGCAGTTTGGAATAAAATGAATTTTGAAAACCGTAGTTATGTTTTCCTTTCAGGTAATATAGTTTCCTGCCACTTTTAAAGGTGAACAAAGCAACCTACGTAAAAATAGAAGAATAGAGAGATTGAACCGTACGCAAATGTTTGCCTGAGGTCACGCCGAATAATATTTTAAATTTATTATTCTAGACAATATGGTCTTCAAAAGTGCTCACTTTATCCAGGATCACTTATAAAAGTGATCTAAGTGATGTTCACTTGTGTCCAAAAAGTGAACAAAGTTGATTGCTTACGTCCGTTTTATTATAACCTAGTGAATATCTGGTGTTCGAGCATCCTAGTCATTTGATCTCTAAGAGATTACGTTTCATAGCTCCCTCTAGTCTGTTTCATATTTATCAATAGATATGTTTGATGCTCAGTAGGAAAAAATAAATGATCAGAAATGCTTATCAGTCTACAGTACTATTGTCTGCCTGGTGTCAAGTTTTTCAAAACTGCATATTCAGCATCACAATTTCATATAGTTAACATAAAAAGAGGGCTCTGAGTTATCAAAGTGATATTGAATAGAAGTTACTCACATATTGTTTAGAAGGAAAAAAAAAAGGAAAAATACTTGGAAGATATAAGCCAATGTTAAAGCACGTTATCATAGACATGATTATTTTAATGTAGCAAGCAAAAAAATTATTTTGTATAGTTAAAAAATGTTTTCTGAATTCTGTATTGATTGCTCCACCATATTTGGGCAACTTGGAGAGAATGAGTCTTTCAAAAAAGAGAAAAGAAATTTCTGAATGTAGTATATAGTAAAAAACTAAATTTACCAAAACACGTGCAGGTCCCGTTTATTGTCAGAAGTTAGTCACATTTACCCATAAATAATACTCGTTCCATAGCTACAGACACCATTAAGCATTAGTACCTAACAACTTGTAGATCATTAGGCTAATACCAGTGCCTTACATTTTCTCCCATAAAATTAAAAATAAATACTTTTATAATGAAAGCATAATTAATTACACATACCTAGCAAACGGTTATGCATAGTCCTATAACATAGAAATTTAATAGTCTAAACTGAACACTTGTATATTTTTGTGGACTAAAACTTGAACCTGCTTAAAAGAGGAGTTTGTGTACCAGAGTAAAATTTACCGACATAACGTGTACACTCACACAAGCTATAGCTTTTATTAAACATTTGAAGAGAAATTGTAATGCAGCATTGCCGTAGCAGTTAGTAGTGTCGAGTATGGAACAAATCTGAGGGCAGGGTGTCCGACCCCAAGAGACCCATAGACATTTGCAGTTTCCTCAAAGATTACACAAAATGAGTTCCTATGTTGGAGCAGTGATAGAATGCAAAGGGCAGGGAATTGGAAGTACAGAATGAAAATCGGCCGGGCGATGGCACTGTCCCCCATGTATCCCACTTGCGAGAAATCCCAACCAACCCTAGCTGGGAACAGAACCTGGATCAACTGGGGTGGGAGAGGAGTGGTCTGATCACAGCCTCTGTGTTGCTAATCTTAAAATATGTACTGTAACTTGTACATATACAATAAAAAAAAATGCAACTCTACACTCATGCACTCATACATCATGCTTCAGTTTTTTTTCTACAGCAGTAGTTTTTGATGGCAGAAAATGATCAAATTATTTTGAGGCATTTAAAATGAATTTATTTTCCTATTTACTACTGTTGAACCGTAAACTAACACTAAAATTGTTTATTCAGTTGGTTTTGGTTAGCAATTATAGTTATGTAAACTGAGAAACAATACACAAAATCTCTTGTCCACATGTTGTGAACATTGCCACAAAGACTGAACAAGGAATTCAACAGTGTACTATCAAACATGTTGATGTTTATCTAATCTGATTATCAGTTCCACTAGAATCTCATTTGAGATAAAAATTTATTTTCCTAACAAATTCAGTTAGTTTTCTGAACTATTTTAAATAAAATGGCTGCTTCATAGCCTTATGATATCCTAAAAAAATTATGTGTTTGGAAAAAAATTATTCATGTGTTACTGAAGTTGGTTGCTCTATGTGGTCTGGCATGTTGTCTGTATCACAACAATGGGTTTCAATTACTATCGTAATTATTTTTAAAGGCATTGCCAAGTTAGTGAGTAAATTGCTGTATTTTTTTTGTATGGATAAAATTTCATTGCGAGCAGTCCAGGAAAATAATTATTTGTTGCTTGATCATTTTTCAGAGTAATGGTTATTTTTATATTATAACCTTCATGATGTTAATAGCTTAAAAACAGGTTTCTGTGATTATGTACTTTTATTTCGTGTAGGCCCTAGTACACAATTTTTTGGAACGTCTATGGGTTTGTGAAGAAATTCATTTTTTAGTGATACATAGTGATTGTTATATTTGTAGAACTGTGAAACAAAATCTGTTATTTTAAGGGCGTTCCAGAGGAATAAAATCATAATTTTATATTTGTACGAAACAGTGTTAGTTTTCTAGACGTTACTTGGGAGTACATTATCCTCTTACAAAAAAAAATTAGTTTAGCTAGTTTTTACATACTGGCATTTCAAAGTCAAGTCAAAATTTGCATGATTTTAGTTCATATACCCCTAGAAAATCAGTCAACATAATGAAATGAAATAATTCACAGTAAAGTACAAGTTACTGGCTAGGGTATATATAAAAACCAACACAAAATATTTTTGTATGTATTTGAAAAAAATATTCTAACAGTAGCAAAAAATTTCAAAATTTTTGAATTAAAAAAAAAAACATTGTTTGAATGGGTTTTTATATACGTAAAGCCCTAGCCAGTGACATGTACTTTTACTATTAATTATTTTGTTTCATTATGTTGTTCATGATAACTTTAAAACAACTATCTCTCCAACTAGGCATTCTGTCAATAATTTAAACATGGAAATAAAAAAACAATTTTTTAAAACAATGAAATACAAAAAAGTAATATCCATTGAACAATACAAATATTTCAGAACTCACATAGCATTTCAATCCGGAAATGATACTTTTGTACAACTTATTACAACATAATCACAGGCTGTCTTATTTTTGTAGCAGTGTTGGAATATAGGACAAATATACATTTTTCCTATCTGCCATCAGTGCTCCAAAAACAAGAAACTCTGTGACTATGTAATAAATTAAGAAGTTGTACAAAAAATCACAATCTACGGATTTTTACTATGAATTATTTTGTTTCATGATGTTGATTGGTTTTCAGGGTGTGTATGAACTAAAAACATGCAAATCTGGACTTTGAAATGCCATTGTGGGAAAACTGACTTAGCTAATTTTTTTTGTAAGAAGGAATGTACTCCCAAGTAAGATTTTACAAAATTTAGCACTGTCTCATACAAATACAAAATTATGATTTTTTCTCCTGGAACGCCTTTAAGGCGGCCGAATGGCTGGCGCTCAAACTGCATGCAGCATGTTCAGAGTTACAGGTTTTTTCAGAGACCAGTAAATATGTGTTCATGATAATCATCTATGAAAAGAAAACACATTTCAGACTACTTGTGAATATGACTTAAGGCACCACTGTTATTGGAAGCATTTTTTGAAGGCCTCAAACTTGGCTAAAATCAGTTGTTTCTTTATGCAAATGTACTGGCTTAGTTAAATTGAGGGATACAACTACTGAACATTGGACTTTGCTGCAGTGACATATTCAATAAAATTATGGGTCACCACTTAAAGTCCCACAGTAAAATGTTACTGTGGTAATTCTGCACACCTACCTAGGACTTCAGGTGTAGAGACAATGTCACAATATGTGTACCGGCTGGCATTGCTCGTAGCGCCTCATTGATTTTTGCGTGACACACAAACACACCTTTCACCATGCAGCCGCCTTAAGCACATTTCATACTACTATTTGCTGCAAAAATAATTTGCCTATCTCATTTCCTTATGCCTAAAAGTTATTTCCAATCTTGACACAGTTTTGACATTTTAAGTTTTGAGGTACAAAATTTTTTTTCCAAGGGTAAGAGTTATGTAAAAAAGTTGATGGAACCTCAATACTTGTCTTAATTTTTTTTATAGTCACAGAAGTGTGCTCTTTTTTTATTTGTTTGTTAAATTTATAGATTATTAGGTGGGTGACTAGATAAAAATTGAGTTTTAATGAATAATGTTCTGTATGGTAGTAAATTCTAGCAAATATTTTAATTGGCTATTCTTCTGGAAGCAGAGTTATGCCAAGTATGAACATTACCTAATAACTGTGCAAGATAAAGTAATTTGCCTACGTGGCTTATAGAAATTATGAACTACATTGTTTACTTTTGCAAATGGCCATTCCTTAAAGGTCTTAACAGTTTACAGTTATTCAAAAGTAAGAATATGTTATCTCACAGTTTTTGAGAAATGTCAGATAGTCTGTTCAATTCCTTTGGTGTCACTCCCCTAAGAATGTTTTTTGTTGTTGTCCAAACTTTATCTTGTGATGACTTCTCGAAAGAGGTTTTTGGTCTGGCGGGATAGTGAAAGTTACAAATACATACGGTACATTCTTGTTTTGTAAACTAATTTCTTCAATTTGTCTATCATGTACACATGCAGTAGATTCTTCCTAGTTGTTAAAACCAATAATTTTAACCGCTTGTAAATCTTTAAAAACATCTCGTGATGACCTTTTCATTAACTGGAACATGGCAACGAAATCCCGTAGTTCTTGCAATTAGTTCACAGCTATGTAACTTGTATCTGTAATGTCTGCAAGTTGTTTTTCCTCCTTGGTTTGAATTTGTTCAGCCATTATTTTTAATTAACACTTTTTCTTCCCTTAAAGCTTCTAGTGCTTACCTAAAGCAACATTTACTATTTTCTTATTCTTGTGTTTCTGGTATTTGTAACTTTGTAATGTATTTTATTGTCATTTTGTTTGTAGTTAGTTTTAAATTTTGTATTTCTTAATGTACCAATAATGTAATAGTGGTTAAGTGTAAGAAAAGGCTGATGCTTAAAACTTCACCACTGCAATTAAGCTGTAAATAAAGAATTAAACTCTCTCCTGTAGTTCCTTTTTATGATGGCAACTCCTTTACTTCTTACTTTTACATAAGCTGTTACCTGCATCTTGTCACAACAAAATAGCACGTCTTCAGTTGTTAAATTGAGGTTGTCCACTGTTCTCAGCAAACTTGCCTTGATTGACCCACACTTTGTGGGTTTACCTGCTCCACCGCGTGTATTTTTGCCATTAGAAGTTGCAAAATATTCTACCAGCTCCACATCTAGCCCAAAATCATGTTTATGGTGACATATATCGAGGAAGTGATTCTTGTTTTTGTATAGGCTAGTTGCACCATAGAAAAATAAATATCATTGTTTGGTTGTGGAATATTGTCTTTAGTATTTCTAATAAAATGTGGCTGAAAAGCACGGACGCAACTGTCAACTGTGTTGTGGTCGAAGTAATCTCTAAGAATACTTACACAATGGTGGTTTACTACAATATAGGTTCTCTTTGTTATGTGCAGTTTGTTGTAATAAAGATACTGTACGTGGATGATTTTTACTGTACCAAAGTATACATTGCAGCATATTTTCCATGTAATACCTGGAGCTCATTATAGCACTGGTGACATCATTTCAACCCACGCTTCTAGCAGTTCCTTTGTATTCTGGACATGACCAGTCCTTCATTTATTCAGGCTTGGAGACCCGCTGCATAAACAGATCAGCACATAAAGTAGGGCCTACTTCCACTGAATCATTACCAAACATCATATTAATAGGTTTAGTGGTTTTTCTCCTAAATTTTATACTTTTATTATCAGTTTTCACCCTGTTAAAACCATGAATGTATTATTTTTATGTACTTGAAATAGCACTTATGATAAAAATCTAGTGTAAATTAGTTTAACCCTACACCAATATTGAACTTAATTTATTATAGTAAAAAAGTTTTTCGAATTAATTTTTTATTTTGTTGTTTGTATTGTGTTCTGTACATAAAATTATGTAGTAAATATTGACAAGCAAAATTTGGCATTTTTTAATGTGTCATCAACCAATTTTCACATGTGCAAACAGTGAACGTTTCTGTATTTTATGCATTCATATTTTTATTGGCCTCTCCCTTCCCTCATTTTTTTCCCAATAGGTTACAATGAATCCCATGTCATTGGCCATTGTTTCACATAGACTACTTTGTCAATTCAAATTTACATGCAGTACGTGCTTCTAGTGTTTCTCTGAATACTAAAGAACTTTTTGTCAGGCAATCCAGGTGTTAACAAGCAATTGTTTTCTCATTATGAAAGAAAATATGTTACAGCAAGTGTACAGTAGTCTTGATACCATTGTAAGTGTTTCAAGTTTCCAAGACAAGTCTCATTTAGTTGAGGGATGATATTTACGTGGTTTGTAGTGTGTGAGGAAAATTTCAAGTATAATAATGAAGTCAAAAGTGTCTGGTTGCTATTGCTATTGGAAGACATATTTGGGAGGTTAGCTTGCAAGTAAAATAGAAAATGTCAGGCACGGGTGTAGAAAATGTATTTGGAATGACTAGTTCCCCAGAACACATTATTTTGACCTGAAATTTTCCACCAAAGCCATTGCACACATTAAGTGGCAATTTGACTAAGTTAAAAATTAATAACAACCATTCTGAGCTTACCAAAGAACAATATGAGACAGCATGGCTTGTATGCGAGTGCAGCAGCACATTTACATGCGTCATGTGCAGATACAGATTTTTTTTCTCAACAAAATTTCCCCCTGATGTATTCTGATTTCCCCCGAACCTCGTTCCCTTGATAGGACATATTCTGCACCCCTGGTGTCAGATAATGCAGTTATGGCATTATCAATCTTAAATCAACCTTGGCGTTGTAGTTATCATCTTCTCTTTAGCAGAGCAATTGGCATGGTTAATAGAGCAAGCTTAATAATTATAAAAGCAGATATACTGCGGTACATGTTTTTCATTGCCCAGTGGCTACCCTCTAATTGCATAAAATTTTTTTATCATCAGGATTTTCGAACATCCGAAGATAGTTTGTTGTGTAATGTTATCTGTGTAACAAAAAAAGGTCCTCTTGTTGCAACAGTCTACAACTCATAGTTTTCTTTTAAATCACAAATGAAGCTACAGTGACAGAGTTCCAGAAACAAAAGATTAGTTATGGTACCAGTATAGTGGGTTATAAACATGTAGGTAACATTAAATGTGCACCATAGAGAATTCAAGGAACACAACAAAATACGTACACATGAACGCACTATTGCCTGTGTAGTATACTGTGCTTTTTAGGTGCAAAACACAGGACTAAGGAGCATTCTTAAATGACAGTATGCAGAAAAAAGAGATAGGTTTCAATAGAAACACATCACATGAAAAGGGATAGGTAGAAACCTCACTGAAACCTTTAAAATATCCAAATGTTGTGTTTTATTCCATGAAATGTAGCCTAATTTACTCTACAAGTTTACCAGAAAGCCATCTTGTGTTCTGCTGTACGTGACACTATATTCGAGAAAGGAAAATGAATGTGTGTTTTGTTGAAAAAAGTTCTGATTCTGTATTATTTAATATCAAAGAGTATTAATTGTAGTGTGAAATCTTAAGGCCATGGTCTTCATTTATTTAAAACAATTACAAATAACTTTGATATTTTTTTAATAAAATGTTGTAAAAATATTTGTGACTGTGTACAGTCATACGATACACAGTTTTGGCAGAGCGATTTTTAAAATAATGTACCGTTTGCTAGCAGAAAATTATTTTGCTTCATTTTGTCTTATTTTCACAACAAAATATGTAATATTTCAGGAGCAAAAATCTAAAAATAAGTTTGATGCATTCCAACAGAAAAATTCAGATACAAACGATGATATACGAGTCAAATCTGTAGGAATGAATTTTTGATATATGTATTAATTTGTGTTAAAAAATATTTTCGAAACCACTGCAAAACTATAGAGTGAGGCCTTAAGGCATTAATTTTTGTTTGCCATGTATGGCACAGTTTCCAATTTGCAAAGTAAAACCTTACAATATTACGCACTTCTTTGTTTTAAATGTACGAATGGGGTGTTGCCGTAATTTTGCATAATACGTCATTTTCACGTGGTTTCTGTAATGGACACAGGTGTACAGACTGTGTGATATGAAACACTAAATAATAGCTTTTTTTGAGAACTAAGGGTTGTAAAACTTATGTTGCTAAATGTACTGGTAGTCCATCAGCATTGATGTATATGGCAATTGATAAGAAGCACATAAAATTTACCATACAAGACTTCTTTTTGCTTGCGCAGCCCTTATGGGGGTAGCTCAGAAAGATTAGCACCTAATGCAAGACATTACATCTGTAAGGTTTACATTGAACCATGAAGGTGTAACACATTACCAGAGTTCGAACATGGCGTCAAGAGAATTGTTCATTTTTTGACGTGTTCGCAGATCCATGATGAGACGTGTTCATGTATGTGTAGATGCACAGGGTGGTCATTTTGAACATTTCATGTAATGTTTGTCTACTTCACTTAGCATCATTGTATCAAACATTAATGACTATGCCATGTGTCACAGACTGGCTTGTAACAGAGAGTCGCACATAATATTGTGTTGATCTTTTGCCGTGCAATTTGTGTCTCGCAACACTGCATTAACAAATGGAAAGTTGGTTATTATCATTTATAGTAAAATTAAAAAAAAATTAATTGTTGACTAACTATACAAAAACTGTATTGGTTCTCTGAGAGGCGGACATTGCTGTGCGAAAATCCGGGAATTGAACCTGGATCCCTTGGTGGGAGGTGACTGCACTAACTGCAGCCCTGATAATGTTAAAACTGAAGTAACAAAGAGGAGAGGTCAGTACAGTTTCAGCGAGAAACTCATATGCGCCTCTCACCAAACCTGGTCTGAAATAAGTGACACACCCTATGAGCCTCTTGGCATGCAGTATCGCTTTGCAAGCCTAGTTGTCAATCAGAACAGTATGAATCCTTTTAGTACCAAATTTATTTGTGGTACATACACCTATGTAAAAATTGCAGCCTGATTTTTCAGAATTTTAATGACTCTGTAACAATGAATATCGTCAGTTAAAGGTTCCTTAATCCATTACAATTTGCAAACAATTTTTTTTGTGATTTTTTTTTTAATACTCTATTTGAATTAGATTTTAAAAAGTGTACAAATATCAGCCCTGGCAATTTTGGCACAAGTAGCAAAATACTTTTTTTTTTGTTAGTGGCACTCACAGGTGAAGTATATTGGCAGTATGTATAAAGGTTGTTTAGAAACTCATGTTACAAACTTCTAGGGCTAGTAGAGGGGACTGAGTAGACAACATTTTGAACAGGAAGCCATGTCTGGAAATGTACCTTTACCGTACTACAGCAATTAAAATGTGTCGGATGTGCCTGTGTTGTTTTGCAACCGGACAGGACAGCAGAGGATCACCTGGTAGCGTGTTTCGTTTACCCTGCTGATCTCAGAGGATCACCTGATGGCATGTGACATCTACCCTGCTGTGGTATCATACGTGGAGTCCCATTCACATGCCTATGTGTCTCCGATCAACATGGTTCAGTACACGTTTGCAGAATACATGGACATGATGTTAGTGTTTGGCGCAACGGAAGAGAATGGAAGAGCAGCTTGTCGATTGTATCAAGAGTGATATTCATAATGCACAACTCCATCGCATACCCTTTTTGCCAGAATTGTGCTACGGGTCCGAGAATGAGGTACCATCACAGTCGAGAGGAGGGACTTGTGTTACTCCAAAGAGACACCGCACCCCCGAATTGGAAGAGGCTGTACTGCACTACGTTGAGCAGGACAAGTATGCGAACAATTGCACGTACGTTGGATGTTTATAACAATGTAGTGTGGAAGATTCTGCATGAGCAACAACTACAACCGTACCACCTTCAAAGGGAACAGATGTTGCAACCAGCCGATTTTGTACCACGTGTTAACTTCTGAACGTGGTTTCTGCACCGCTGCATTGATGAGCCCCACTTTCATGAAGAGTTCTGTTCACCGATTAATGTAAATTCACGAGGGAGTGAGTTCTCAATTCTTGAAACAGCCATGTCTGGGTAGATGAAAATCAGTATACGATGCACGTCAGGGGATTCCAACACAGATTTTCAATCAATGTGTGGGCAAGCATTCTACATGGTCAAGTGATTGGGCTGTTCTTTCTTCTGACCAGGTTAACAGTACTGCTTACTTGATGTTCCTACAGGGCGTGTTGCCCCTGTTCTTGAATGACGTGCCATTAAATGTTCGTCAAGAACTGTGGTGTCAGCATGATAACTCACCGCTGCACTTTATACGTGGCGTTCGGGAACATCTTAAGTGACGATTCGGGCAGAGATGGATAGGCTGGGGTGGTGGTCCTATTGCATGGCCCCCACTATCGCTGGACTTAATACTATTGGACGATTCTCTACGTGGGGTTGTATGAAAACTATGGTGTACGAGACTTCTGTTGAGACCGAGGAAGAACTGGTGGCACGAGTTATTGTCACTGCTTAAGAGATTAACGGGACACTTGGTGTGATGAAACGAGTGTACCGGAACATGATTCCTTGGTACAATGTGTGCAACTATATTGATGGTTGGCATATCGAGCCTCTGTTGTAGTGAGCAGTTTTGTATGAGACACATCCAGTGCAGAAGACCGACAGAAATGTGTTTTTCCTACAGTTGACACAAGTATTAGTGTAATAAGTGAAAGGTTTTTTTGTTATGTTGGTATTGTTACCAAATAAATTTGACTTTCTTCTGTAACGAGTCAAATATCACTTAATTATGTACCTTACATCACACCTCATTTGACATGGTGCTCTTCTGACGTTGTACTGCCTATCTAGTTGCAAAAGACAGGCACTTCTGACACATTGTAATTGCTGTAGCACGGAAATGGTACGTTTCCGGACATAGCTTCATATTCAAAATATTGTCTACTCAGTCCGCTCTACTAGCCCTCGAAATTTTTAATGTGAATTTCTGAACATCTTGTATAAAGTTGACAGCAGGTCCTCTGGTCTAGCTGAAAGAAGAGAGTCAGCTGCTCTTAATTCAGGTGTTTGAACTAGGGGAATGTCGAACTAAAACTATATCCCTTTGGTGCTGTCTTTCGCCAGCCCAGGATCCGAATACAAGAAAACTTGTTCTTCCGTGTCAGTATTACCAAGATGCACAAAGAGGTCTATTATGAACCCTAATTTGTGTCTTCTGTATTGCTGGTTATCAGGATGTATGATTTTATTTCTCATTTCTGTTTACATTAAAATGTTCAATAATCTAACTATAATTTAAGTCAAGGGTTAATGCATTTATAGTAAAGCAAGATAGGTTTCAGTGTAAGTTGTATATATTGTATATTTAACTCTTAAATTTAACTAACATGACCTAAACATAACAGTAAAAAAAATTGTGTTATTCTTACTGATACATATTATATCACATCTCATTTTTAACCCCTAATGCTAAAGGAAGGGTGTCATAAGTTAACGTGTGTATCTGTGGCATCGTAGCTTTTAAACGGATGAACCGATTTTTATGTACTTTTTTTTTGTTTGTTTGTTTGAGAGGTGACTTGATCGAGTGTGTTCTTAGCTATGATTCAAGAAAATATGTTCAGCTGTTTAAATATCATCAGATCTTTTCTGGTTGTTAAAGGGATGTAAGCTACTTCTACAGGTCTGTTCAATTCAAAATTTAGTATCCTGTGACTTCAGTGATATTGCAATAACATGGTCACATTGACTTGTTGCTGCAGCATCACCTAGAATCTGCAGGATTCTCAACTCCTCACCATCTTACTGTTGTTTCTTTTATTTTTACATTTTTATTTAAGTTTTACTTGTTGATTCTTATGCTATTACATGTTGTGAATTTATTTTTGTTTAAAGAACATCTGTAATTAGGGTTACCAGACGTCCGGCAAAAGGAGTATATGTCCTCCTCTTATGGATTTTTTTGCTTCCAGCCGGATTTTTGTTGATACTCAAAAATGTCTGGCTTTTTAACAGGATGAGGTATTACCTACGTGAAATATATTCTGTTTCTGATAATACAGTACACAACTACACGCTAAAATAATCTTCATGAAGCTGCTGTCATACACAAGATGTCACGTCATGTGTGTTGCATGCACTGTTGTTCACATAGCAATAGGCCTATGTTGTGATCTGTGATATAGTATGTTTATATTTGGTTATTTGTGAAAAGAAATGTGTTTTTAGTATTAAAATTGGTTATATAATATGTTCTGTTGTATTAAAATTTGTTTTTGCGTGAAAACAACACACAATAAATTTACGGGCCGGAGAAATTTTCAGTGTCTTTCTTTTTAATAAAATGTCTTCCATTTGTGAGATGATTGTCCTCCTTTTTTGCTCTCAATGTCTGGTAACCCTATCTGTAATTAAACTGTATTGAAAACATGCTGGTGCAGATATTTCCTGTGGAGAACTATAGGTCATTCCAGATAAATTGAGCACTAAAAATTTAACTTTTGAAAAATATCACTAGCTGTTTGCTAACTATTACTGCATGTAATTACCATCCAACATTAACTGTAGTTCCCTTACTGCTTGTATGGTTGGTAGCGAAGTTGTACAATATAGTTCACTGTATTTTCCTATTCGAATACATCAGTACTCAAACAAATTCTACCTAAATTGACATACTTGTATTTTATATAGTTAACTAACATTTTTTATCAAACTATATAGGTTCCTGCCAACTACAAAATTTATCTGACATGCGCATGCATCAGGTGACTTGTCCAGAGAGGTTTGACATTTCTCATTGTTAAGCATTATGTGTGGAATGATACAAATATGCAGAAAATAGTACTTTAGCAGGGCTTTTTTGAGTGCTCACTTTATCCCAAACCGCCTTTAAATACTTGCACTAAAGTAGAATTTTGTGTTTCTATTACTACTCACACATCACTGGTATTTTTTACCTGGTCATCTAGACACTATAAAAAGTTCTGATTCCCTGCAAATTAAAGTACTATGGCTTCTATAATTGGTCTTTTTTGGTAGAAATTTTACTGCTATTCCAATTTATTGAAAACTTGAGTGAAAGTATATGGCTTAATTTTTTTACAGCCAAATGCAAGTGAAAAAGTTTCCATAGTGCTGCAAATGAACACTTAAGGTAATTGAAATCAGCAAGCAGCATAGTGTATTGGTAGCAGCTTGCAGGATTGTGAATGAAACATTTGCCTTTTGAGAATTGTAATGGATCTTGCATGTTGAGTAACTTAATGCATTTACTTAGTCGAATGTGCTTGGCTAATGAACTTTGTTATGATTATGATGGTAATGCAATATGGAAAGTTAATTTGTGTGCATCTTGAATTTTTACATTTTCTTAGTACTCTAATAACATAAAAAGACTGGTACTGCTACATTTTAAGTTTGCAGGTATAGGCCCTATGTATTGTAAATCATTTAATTAAGTTTTGAAGCAGAATTTTAGTAAATTGGTTTCGCAGATTAGGAATGTTTTATCTGCTTGTGACACTTAATGTAATCTACCTGCATTACAGGTACTATTAAGGGGATTGGTGCATAGTAGTAAATCAGTGTTTTCAAACTGTTGGCTGGCTTAAACATTTTGTTAATTCGTACTGACCTGTAGTATGTATGCAGTTGACTCGCGTAAACTTTAAGTTTAAAGTTTGTTGCATATTTGAAAGATAAAGCTCAGTGGTAGAGATTTGGTTGAGATTGTCGCAAGGGCTGCAGTTGGTAGAACACTCACAGGTGTTAGTTTTTCATATTATTACCGACAAAAATTTTTCCAAGCATGTAAATGATGAATTTACAAAATGATTAATCATATGACGTGTTCATGTTACACATTATGTATCCCATAGCTTTATTGATAGGAATTGCGACCAAAAGAATGCAATAAATAATAAAAAAATAATAAATAAAATAAAGTTTGTTGGCCATCTATAACAATGGCTCGCAAAGGAAACACTTTCTGATTTTGTCAACAAGTTTCTAGATCTCATTAAAATGTCAGATTTGGTTATGAAAGCATCTAGCTATAAGAAATCTATTTGGTTTTCTTTATAACAAATATATTTTCAGCCAATAACCTATAATATTGCTAGTTTTAAAGAAGTTTTTGGTTGAAAGCTTAGATCAACGAAGAAGAAAAAAATATAGGTGTCTTTTTTTTCTCAAGGTCACATGGCGAATAAATTTTATATAAAAGGAATTAGGACGTTGGCCGTATAATACAAAAGTTTTGTTTGTAAGATTCTGTTTTTGCTGGTTTAGTTATAGATGTAAAGAAATTTCATTTGAGTCGATAGTTACGAAAAACTATGAAATTGTTTGCATTGAAAAAATTATGCTACAAAAACCAATTTTCAAAACATCTATGTAACTGTTTTATGATGTCTGTTGTTCCCTTATAAAATTTAAGAAATAATATTTGTAAAAACCAGCAGAAATGGGAACCCGTGGCATTAACATTGTGGATAAGTTTGTAGAATGACAAGTAAAAACACATCTAAATGAGGCACATTTATTAAATGTAAATGATTCAGTGATGTCCCGAATCAGCTAGTAAATTTTTGTTCTTAGTGTATGTGATTCTTTTATCACTACTTTTCAAAGTGATTCTAGTTGATTAATAATACCCTTTTTTGTGTAAAATAGAATTTTATTAAGAGAATTGCCTCTGTACATAACTGATACTGAGCTAACTGATACAAAAGGAACACATGAACTCACATTTGAGAGGACCCAGGTTCGATCTCGTGCTCCGGCTATCCTGATTTAATTTTTCCATGGTTACCTGAAATTACTCCATGCGTAGTTATTGGCTGGTTCCTTAACATAACCCATAGCCAATTCTTTGTCCATTTCCTGTCCTATAAAGTTGTGTGTAATTGTACCTAATAACTAGTGACCACACTGTCGACGGAATGTAAAGAAGAGAAAAATAAAACTTAACCATTAAAATTAACCGTGAAAAATAAAGTAACAATATTAGTGTTTCATAAAAATTACCAGATTTTCTCTGTTCGGTGTTTCAGTATTAGTTTGTAATCAAATGATAACATGTTATGTTTCATGTCTCTTTGTATTTACAGTCTCCGTTGTGTGTGTCTGCTACTCTTGATTAACCATGGTTCAAGAAACACAACCAGATTTTTGTTAAAAAACACATTTAAACAAAGTGGCTGCCTGTGTTTTCAGCCATGTCGTCTTTCCTTGCGACTATTGAACACGCTGTCAGAAATGTGACACTGTGTTTCGAGTTGAAACTATTAGGTCAGCATTCCTATTTTAGAGATGTCTCTATGGTTCTTACAGCATGCTTGATGAGAGGAATATCTGCCTAAATTTTATTTATCTTAGTTGGTTACGTTTTACAATGTTTCTAATAATTACCTATTCCAGTGACATCTATAATGAATGGTTGCTAGTAGGTCTAATTAAATTGAACATGAAAAGTAATTTTTAGTATTTATGTCTTGCAGCAAATTAATAAATCATAACAGATGATACTTTGTTTAAGAGTAAGCCTTAGTAAAATCCTATGGGATGTTTGCAAGGATGTGTCTCTTATGCACAGTATTTACTTTTTATGTCCTGTCCATCGGCGTTAGACACACTTGGATGCCCATAGCTGGCCTGGAAATATGTTCCGCTCAACACAGTTTACGAGTTGTCGAGTACAAGTTTCTACTTCCGGTAATACATTTGCCCGCCATCAAAACACTGCTGTCCCCAACCGTCCACAACTACTCTAGTCAATTATACAATGTCAACACACGCACGCATCATATACACACTGTCCCTCAGTACATAACAATTACTCGGTTGAAAATTTCACAGTACCTATAGCATTTTTTAAGTTGGGTTATTTTTAATGGAAAAGCTGGGACTAATAAGTCTGGCTGTACTGTATGCCAACTTCCTCTGACCTTGTCATAGTGACCTTGCAGCAGACTGGAAACTACATGCAGATGTTTGAGTTAGTCAGCCATGCAGTTAACAATATCAGTACGTAATGACCTACTATTACCTCTTCTGATAGGTTCTTTATAGAAGGGAGGGCACAGGATGTTCTCTGAATTGCATAAGACAAGTTTGTTTGTCAATTTACTTACAGCTATGAATATTGTATTCTTTTTTAATTTGTCTGTTGTGGGAATCAGTGGAGGTCTTAAACTATCTGAATAGTGTTACTGAGTTCATCTCTTCGCAGTAGAAACATTTGTAAAACTTCTAAAAAGGAGTGGGTGCTTAAAATTATTCATTCAACTAGCTTTTTATGTCATTTGATTTGGTGTACTTTGAAGTTATCTCATAATACAGTGTTGCATAACAGTGATACGTAATACAAACAAGCAACAATCAACTGTATAATGTGATTTCTCATCCAAGTGACGGTCACCATATAACACTCTCTTAAACAGTGCCGCCAGCTACTCTTGTTTGTGGAATTTAATTTTCAGTTCACAAGAAGGTAAGCGTCCTCATTTCAGAATCTCCTTGAAAGCAGTGTTATTTTTTTTTGTTAGTTATCGTTGCAAAACATCCTGCATGAAAATACAGTACATTAATTAGTCTTTTTTGACAGGTTATTAAAAAAAAAGTTTATTCAGTTATGTCAGTGGAACCAACTATGTATTGCATTGAATTCTTTTACAAGTGCTACTGTGCTCCGACTCTATGAGGGCCTTGATAGTTATCAGATTTTACTGCTTAGTTAACCTCCTTGAAGTTATACAAATAAACTGGTGGAGACTGAGTGGATAGGTCCTCATGTTATATTTCTGTGAGTGCTGGGACATGAGGGTGTCATGGAAACAAGGCAGCTGATGTAGCGAAGACATGCAGCCTTCCACTCTGTTTGGTCTTCGTGTTTCTCTGTGTGATGTGCTGCATGATACAGCCAATAGTTTAATCTTAGGTGCTTGACGGATGGATTTATTTTCTTATCTTATAAACAACAAGAAGCTTTGCACTGTGTCTGACTTATCTTCCAACGAAAGCTGCACTGTTCTGTATACTTAAGGAGTAAGAAATAATTTTTACTCTGTGCTGGATTATACACAGCCATATAATGCACAAATGCATTCACTTCAAGCCCTCTCCTGTCTGTAATACTTGTGACATGCCTCTTTCTGTGTGTCACATTCTCTCAAAGTGTTGCAGGTATGAAAGATCTGTTACAGTTTTAGTTTTGGTTATGACGTCCAGCAAATGCTGTTTTATAGGAATATGTCAGTGAGCATCATCGTCCTGCTTTTACTTCCGACGGATCTTTTTACGTTGTTGTAATTTGTCTGTCTGGCTTGTGCTGTACAGGAGTGATAATTTCAACATGTATGGATTTTAATGTTCCGTTACCGTAATGCTTTGGCACAAGTTTTTTTTCTATATACTGTATTTTCATTCTTGGATTTTCCCTGTTCTATTTTGTTCTTCTTGTGGTGGGTTTTTAGTGCTTCTTGAGACTTTTCAATATTGTAGAGTGTACCTTCACTCACAACATCGGTTTTCGCCTTTGTTCATTTGGTGAGACAAGCAAGAAGAATTTCAGTATTCCAGCGTGTGGAGTGAGAGTGCTATTTCCAGACACTTGTTTACTGACGGTAAATGCTTGTTTTTGTGTTATCCACCACCTATTATATTTACTACCACTGCTTCTCAAATACCCTTTGCAATAGAAAATGGCTGAAAAGTAATGAGGATAGTTCAACTTCATAAAAAATAACTGTCCCCTGAAATGGCTGGACAAAGTAATGGTCAGTGTATTTATAAACAATGTTGTTATTACTGCTAGCATAGGTCCTGCCAATCAGATCATATGGGTTTAATAGCTAAAATGTAGCATGTAACCAAAGTAAAACTACTAATTTGAAGAAAAGAGCATCATCTATTCAAGTTTCATTGGTTCATTAATACTGTGCAGTTCAATAGAAAGCTATTTACCAACAAAACTATCATTGGTTGTAATTTATTCTGAATGCTATTCAGCTTGTAGGTAGGCAATACCGTAGCTGACTTTGTTCTTTCATTACAATCTATAGTTACATACATAATGACAATACCAAAATCAAAATTGAACTGGTTTTAGGAAATAACTAGTGGTGCTAAAAATTGTCTTACTTTAATGAGGGACTTTCATTTGAGGATGTAGTTGGTTTTCAGGTTTTCTCTGATTTCTCCAGTTTCCCCTGCCCCTTCATTCTGATGCTGATTCATACTTGTCTTATATCACTCCCTTATCAGTGCTGAAAACCTATGTTAAGTGCAGACCCAAAATCTCATTACACACGCTTCACTGAGTTGCTGATTATTCTTGTTTTCTTAATTTTTCCAACTCAGTAATTTTTCCCTGTAGCATAGTTTTCACATTTCAGGCAAATCTCTGTTTAACTTGCTCATCCACTTTCTCTACTTGTATTAAAATGATTTACCATCAGTATTAAAACAGTTGCACTCGGCTAACCCCTAAAATATTTGTAACTAACTGGATAGTCCCGACCATGTTAGTATTTTCCCATGCATAATTTTATTTTGTGAATATTTGGTTGTCTTATGCCTTATTTAAAAATCCATGCAGCTGTGTATCCAAATACATGTATCCTAGCACACAAGTACTCTATTATAGTCTGTTCACTTTAAACTGAGCACTCCCTAACACATTTAACATCCAAAAACTGTATTTTATTTGGGCCAAACATGTTATGTTTTGTGATTGGGGAAATTTTTACATTGGTTTTTTTGCTGCAGGAAAGTTTTCAGGTCAAAAAAATTTTTAATTATTGCAAAATGGCTGAAAGAAAATTGGTCTAATGCTCACTTTATCATGAACATCTATAATGCATGCCAGGTGCAAAACAGTACACTACTGTAGGTAGTACTGCTGAAGGTTGTGACTTGTTATGTCTTTGGTTCAGGTCTGTAGCTTCGAGCTCTTGAAAGTTAAGGAATTCAGGTGAGATTTGGCATACTACTGTTTCTTGCACCATGAAGTAGATTTTCATTTCCAAGACACCAAATGTTCCAAATACAATTGCTTACGGTTGTCTTCACCATTATTGTACCTGAATCCTCATTTTATCAGATTCTATGCTGCTTTGGTTTCTAGCTACATATTTTCATTTTTGTCATGATTTTTGCTAACCTTGTACTTGTGAACTAAGTCATGACTTTGTATTGTGTGAATTGTTTGTTGATTTCCATTCCTGGTTAGTCGATATTCTGCACTTTTAGTTGTCAAGTCTCTCCTTCATGAACATGAGTTTGATCTCAAGGTATGTATTCACAAAGCTTCTCTGTTAAATGCCAATCGTGCAGAGATTCTTCTGACACAGTTATGGCTCGAATTCTACCTGTCGTTATTTGCTGTCCTATTTACTGCATATATGCAGGTAGAAAATTGACAAAAATCTGCTTTCTTGATTGGGATTCACTTTAGAGTAAAGCAATATAGTTGTGATTGTTGTTTTTCACTTGTCAGATCAGGGTCTTCTTGTGTGATGCAGGATTTTCATGTACATATTGTGTTGTTGTACACAGTTCATTGTATTGTTCCTTGTACAAAACCATGCTACATTCTCTTTTCCTTTTCAATCATTGTAAATAAAATATACTGTTTTCAAACTAATATTAGTTGCTGTGTTTACCATCTGCAAATGATGCACAAATGATGAGGGTACAGGCCTTTACCATCTTTTAAGTTGATGCATTGTATTCACTTGCTAAGTTTTAACTTTATTTTTAAAAAATTCCAATCTCAAAATATTAGGTAGATAATACATTTCCAGCTTGTAAACATGAACTGAACATAATCTTTTAAGAATATTTTTTGTATGGCTTAATTCGTGTATGATAAAAGAAGTGGATATTCTCTGGAAATTGACAACTGAAACCTATGGATTTAAGTTATACTGTCAGATGGCAAATTCACTACATTGTGCTTTTCACTGTTGTACCTTACACATTGATGCAAGTATAGTTTTGAAAACAGTATTACTCAACTCTTTGGTGCATGCTACCGACAGTATTTTATTTTCGAAATTATTTGACTTTGTACATTTAATTTATTAACCTATCTTATGCTGCATGATGTGTGTTTTAAATTTCTAGAAGTTAATTTGTTTGAATGAACCTTTCTAGAACATACTTTTTTGGTAACTACAAAATCCTATCAAGCGAGGTGGCATAATGATAGAACATGGACTTTTATACTGGAGTTTTGATTCCCGTTTTCATGCATCCTTGTTTTGCTTTTCCATTGTTTCCCGAAAATACTCCAGGTGAATTCTGGGATGGTTCCTTAATAAAGGCCATGGCCAATTTCCCTTCTAGTTCCTGTCCTTACATGTAGTTGTCTCTAATGACCTTGCTGCTGAAAATATATTAAGTCTATTCAAATTGAGTAAAAAAAATTAAATTGCAAAAATTGTATTTTCTTATGATCATTAAAGCGAGTAATAGCTTACCTGCACGGAATAAAAAGATTTTTCTGCATGGATTGTAAAATAACAATTACTGTGATTAATTTTTTCACAAAAATTTATAATTTCGTTACAAAATAACATATCACTTTAAGTATTTATTGACTGGTAAAATTGCTAATATAAGTAGTTCAGTCTATTATAGAAAGCTTTTATTTTCGCTCTCTTTGGCTGATAACTGATAACAACGTGCTCGGTTAGCAGACATTCTGAAATTGTGCAAAAATTTTAAAATACTCACAAATACTTCATGAATGCAGTTGCATCTACCAATTTTATCAGGACATGTAACGTCGAGAAGGAAACTGCAGTGGTTACTCTACCGAGCACCTTGTGCAGTTGAAATTTTTTTTTCTTGCATTATTGCATCAAGTTACTGTAAATGTAGTGTCTTAACTGTATCTAGCAAGTTTTGGAGCAATTTTTACATTGTTGGTGACTCCTTAAGTTAGTTAAGTTTCAGCTGCTAACCGGTTTAGATTTTATATTTAAGTTACTAGCTGTGCTCGTAAACAAAGGAAGGGTGTTAATGCCATTTTATTCTGGCTTGGTCACAAAGTGAAGAAGTCTTTCTTCCCCTTCTCCTCCCATCAAACGTGTACCTTACCTTTTTGAGATGGAATGATGCATAAATGAATTTTTAACACATCTGAAATCCATGTCAGTACGCCAATAGGCAATAGAAAAACAAACAACTAAAACAAAAACCATTCTATAAAATAGTATTCATGCCAGTGATGCATTTCTGACCGATCATTTACGACAAAATGTTGTGCTGTAGAAAATGGCAGTAGAGTTTACATTTCACTCAAGCAAAATACTTGCTCATTAAGTTGATAAAAACTGCCCTCTTTTTTTGTTTTTATATTCCTACTTTCTAAATTCTGTCTAACTTGGTGTATGGAATAAGAAATTAAAATCCAATCGTCTATTATTTTTCTACTTGAATGAAGATTTTCAAGTCAACTTCTGGAATAGTGAGGTTTTCATGCACTATTCGTGAAATGCTAGGGATGAGCAAGATTGAAATTTATTACATCAGTTACAGATATGGGTGAATAAGTTAATGATTATACTTTTTGTTGTTCATATACTGTAAATGATTTCACGAGAAACGTGGTTTGGTGTGATGAGATATCTATATCAGTTTACTTTTTATACATGACAATACAAATAATTTTTATCATTCACTTATTTTGTGTCATTCGTTCAGGTTAAACTTGCAGGTAGAAAAAGTTCAGAAAATTTTATTAACATTATGAAATTGTGTGGTCGGATATTCACAAAAGAAATCTCAGTTTAATGATGGCAGTGAGAAATACAGCATAATTTTCAAGTACTCGGTAGATTGTGAGTACCAATGGTTTATTATGCAGCTTTTAAAAAAAACATAGGATGCATTGTACCATTAAACATGTCACTTAACTGAATGCCTAAGTCATTAAAATTATACAGTTACTGAATTCAGACACTAAATTATATTGCGAATATAGTAGAGTAAAGTTGAAACTCTGGAAATAATGTTGCCCTAACAGTTTTAGCAAAACCTGACTTCATTGTAGAGTGATCATAAAACATTAAAGTATGCTTATAATGCCAAAGTGTTGCAACTAATATATTTTCATGAGAATGAAAGTGCAGCAAAATAGATACATCAATCTTTTTTCAGTACTTCAGTAGAGTAATGGTTTGATGGCAATGCCTTAAATGAAGACTGTCAGCAGTGTAGCACTGTATTAAATACCATTTACACAGTGCTGTAGTGTAAAAATTAGTACAGGGTATACTCACGGGCGAGGTAATATTGGTACAGGGTATACTCACGAGCAAGGTACAGCCATTTCCTGGTACTAGGTCGTCAACAGAAGGAAAGCAGAAGGTATACTGTACACGGCTGAATCAACCAGAGGGTATACGGCGTATACCCCCGACTACAGCACTGCATTTACATGAAAAGCTGAAATTAAAAAGACATTTCCAAATAATTAAAATGTCTGCACATTGCAAAGTGAACTATCCAATTTTAGAGTTTTAGTTCAGACTTATAATAGCTGGAATATAATATTCAACCCTTGTGGTGAAAAATTTCAGAAGGAAAAATTATTTGCAAGATAGGTTGGCATGAATTATTGTAATTGGCATTAGGATATTGTAAATAAGATAAAAATATGTACCAATCTTTTTTAGTTTTACTTCACCCACTTTTAAATTCAGTAAAGGTGGTTTGACTGTGGAGAGGATTTCATGGCGCAGACTTGGTGCTTTCGTAATACTAAGTATATTTTGACTGGCTATGTGGTGTGTCCAGTTGAAGACATGTGAGGAGAGAACTGTGTGTACTGCCATAAAAGTGCTTTGGACTATGATAAAGTATGTCTACGTTATGTTTGAGAATAATTTGTGGACAACACAATTTTATAAATGGACTGGCCAGCCTAGGGCTCCAAACCTTAACACCATAAAACTCCACATGCTAATTGCTGGTTTTGACGTCTCATATCACTTACTACACTTGAACTGTGCTGTATGGAGAATGGTCTGCATTCCCCTGGGATGATTTCCGACAGCTGATTTAAGAGCTTAGAGCCACAGTTAAGGCCAAGGGTGGACCCAGCCTTTTTTAATGTCCATTAAGACAACTTGTTAATGCATACTTTTGTGCCCACTGCTGGGTCATATGTCTGAGGGACACTTGTATGCATAGTTTGATGTGTACGTCAGAATACGTTCAATTAGATAGTATATTTCATCATGGTATGTGACATTGCGTAAGGGAAAACGTAAAATGGTTCGCGTCATTGCAGTGCTATAGTTTCTTTCATAAAAAAACACATATTAGTTCCAAACTGACCATATAAAATGGTATGGTGGCTAAGCTGTGAATTTGTTGTTGTAATTTAACATTTGAGATTAACCCAAGATACTGTGCCTACATTAAATGGAATATTGAAATTTTTTATTTAACTTTTTCTTAATGACTTGAATGCCATCGAGTTAGGTACCCTAGTAGATAGAAACTGTAATTTGAACAGTTTTACAACATATGTATTATATAATTCAAGCCTTTGATAATATCTTCAATTAAGTCAGAGATAAATTTCATTTTGACAAAATGCTTTTTGATTAGTGAAGGTTATGTTGTTTCTAACATTAATTTTGTACTGTAATGCATTACTATATCACATATTTAACATTTTGTTTGTATGTCTTGTACCAGTAAGTGACAGATGTTCACAGAACATTACAGAGGACAAGAGTGGAAACAATCTTGAGAATCTGATACGTAGTGATCAACTTTTCTGGAATGGGGAAGTAGTGGTACGTCACTGTGTACCTGATGACAAGGAGGAAATTAAGGTAAAAATACTTATGCAGTTGAGATGTGTTGTGAATTCATGTTCATGGTTAAGGCAAAACAAAGTCTGCATGCATCTTACTATTAACCTTTTCGTTGGTAAAGCCATAGGTAGTCCTATTTACGTCGATGATGGAAAAATTTGTGGTCATTACCTTTAAACTTTTAGTGAATGCAGCTGCTGGAATATTTTTAGCTTCCTTGTAAACCATATTAGCCTTTATTGGAACAGAAGTTTAGTATGTGTGAGTTTCCAGTTTATGATCTCCAGTAATACCTTCTACAACAATTTAATGTAAACACAAATTAAAATGTTTAGTATATATGCAACTCATTTTGTAATTTTAATTGTTAACTTAGTTCTCTCATGTAACAAAGTGAAGATTTTGTTACCATTGTTATAAAATGTGTGTAAATAACATATGTACAGTAACCAGTGGCGGATTTAAGCCTTTTTCTAGGATGGTGGGGGGGTGGGGAGTATGCCTTAAGGAGTATATATACCCACCCCACGAACCAAAAGCAGGGGGTCCGGGGTCTCTCCCCCAGAAAAATTTGGATTTGTAGGTGCAAAATGGTGCTATTTCAGGAGTTTTCAGGCCGAAAATTTGAATGTACTTCTTTCAAAAAATGGTTATATTTTTTACGATAAATTATATTTGTAAAGGGAAAATCTTTGTGCTGATATAAAAAAAAAGTTCTGACGTGCTACGTGGTCACCACCCCAATTAATAAGAGTAATAATTGCCATCAATGATAAGGAATTATCATAAATTACAGATATAATAATAAAAAACATGTCTTGCAACAATTCATTCTTGTCATCGTGTCAGGATGCCGATATTCTCTGTGTACAGAATTGCTTTTAGGAAAAACGGAAATGTATATAATTTATCTTTGTGGAAACAGCAAGTGCAAGTGTCTGGGCCTTTCCCCCCCCCCCCAACCCACACTCATGTAACTCCCCCTAGCTGTTGGTGGAGAGGGGAAGAAAGCCAGCCTATTGTGTATAAGATACAAATGATTAATAGTTACAATATTTAAAATGTGAGGAATTTTAGGAATTAATTAAAATTAACGTAAGGAATTTGTCAAAGTGCAGCTGAATTAAATTATGTAATAAATGCGGCAGTGGCAGGATGTTAAAAGTGTCCTTGAGGGGTGGGGCCATCTTTCGGAAGCTGTCTCCTAATTGGTCCAACTGAACCAACGCCTGCAGGGCAAGCGACAAGGAGGTTGGCGCCGACAAGTGCATGGCTAGGTCGTTGACAGATTTAGGGACAGATGTTTTCGAGCAGCGGAAGACGGCATTGAGATGCAGATAACGACGGGCCGGGGTGCCCCAGGGAGTCAGTTCAGGCGCCGGACGCGTTTACAGAGATGGTGTTAAATCAAGAGATCAACGGACCGGGTGATATCGTCGGGCGTTTTGAATTTATGCGTTGGGACGCCTACGAGTTGCGGTATTCGGACTGGTTATTTAGAAGTATTGTAAAACGTCACAAGTTAGGGCAGCAGACCGCTGACGATGCCATGGTAACCTTCAATGTATTTTAGCTACATGTTGCTGAGACTAGCGGGCATATAATGAAGTGCAAAACCAACAAACCTTGTATAATAACACTCATGCCACGGGAGGACAGTGAAAGTTTGCTATCTGGTTTAAACTGAACTTGCCGACTTCTTGTTACTCCACACACAGTACACCATAGAACTTTAGGTCGCCGCAAATTAAGTACAATTTTAAGATTCTGCATAGACGAATGTTTTTTTGTTGTGTTAGCTCTTGAAAAACGCACTCTAATTTTAATGAATGACAACTAAGTTGCACAAAACATTTTGAATCTAGAAACTATACGTGTTTATTACATACTACAGATACACTACATTCTGTGATGCAATTCTTAAAAACCACATTGGAAATCACAACCTACCAGACCTCAAAAGATAGGCGCGACCTGGTAAATTTTGCAATAAATTTTGTTCTGCTGTTCCACGATTTTTTTCAAGGATCTTCCGGTTACCCTACTCCTTCATTCCGGTGTTGCGGCATACTAATATCAGGTCACCCATCACAAGCACAAAATACCTAGTTGTTAAGTACTGATCAAAATCTCTTCAATCATTCAAAAGCCTCTTGTCACGAGAACATACACCCACGAAAACCACAGACTCGTCGAAATTAAACCGTTCATACTGAAATGAGATATAACGAGCCAATGCCCCCCCCCCCCCAAATTATGCTCACGTCTACGGGCTGTTATTTATGACAGGGCCGTGCTCTGACCAGTCTCTCTTCGACCTGACCACTCGCCCTCCTACTGAGAACGTGTTGAAAGGGATGTTAGACAAAATAAAAAAACAGGAAATATATCCTCATAGCACAGAGCGCTTTTCGAGCAAGAACGAGCCTCGCCTATGTAAAACGGAGCTTGAGAGAGGGGAAAATGTTGTTTAACAATATTGAATTTTGCAGTTATGATCACGTAAAATGTTCATATGAGTGTTTATATTAAGTCATTTGTGAGTACTTGTGCATGGTTGAATATTACTTGCAAATATTTATTTGTACAATTTACTTCACTAAAAAAACACACAACAGGTTCTAAGGGGGGGAGGGGGTCGCCCCCTCCGCCCTCCCCCCCTTAAATCCGCCACTGACAGTAACTGAATGGTGGTATAATTTTGAGACGGTAATTTATGTTGTAATTTAATGTCAAACAATTAAAACGGTAAGTTTTACTGTAAATTGATTAATTTCCTAGTAATATGTAAAAGATATTAATCAGAAATCAATTCCTTAAAATTAACTGTAGTGAAATTTCTTTTTCCTTTAAATATTTTTATTATATTATGGTTTTAAAAATCAGCATAGTGATAAACAGTATCTCAATTGTAATAAGTTTATAGTTACAAATATGATTTTCTCAAGTTACCACATTTTTTTTTTTTTTTTTTTTTTTTTTTTTTTTTTTTTTTTTTTTTTTTTTTTTTTTTTTTTTTTTTTTTTTTTTTTTTTTTTTTTTTTTTTTTTTTTTTTTTTTTTTTTTTTTTTTTTTTTTTTTTTTTTTTTTTTTTAATGATTTTTACGTAACCTTTTAAGAAAGGTGGAAAATAAAATACTTAATTGATTTCCTTGTGTCAAAATTTTGTCACTAATGAAAAATGCATACATTTTTAAATTATAACGTCATGTTTGGCAACAGGTTTTTTGTATAGCCATCTGGCATATGTGACTGCACCATATTTATATATAATTCTTTTATTTTAACATATGATATCAGATCCCAAGCTGCCACATTTCCATTACTACATCCGTGTTCAGCAAAACTGGATAATAATTATATATTATTCCTTCTTGTAGCAATACTTGAAACTATGGCCCAACATGGGTGTGGATGTTGTTCTCACTACCGGGGGCACTGGGTTTGGACAACGCGATGTCACACCAGAAGCAACTCGGGAAGTCATAGACAAGGAAGCACCAGGCTTGGCTATGGCAATGTTTGTAAGAAGCGTTGAGATCACACCCCTGGCTATGTTGTCTAGGTAGGTAAGTGGCCTGCTACAATTAGGTCCAAATTACCATATATAGTGGTGGAAAAATTTAATAATATTTTTAAAATGAAGACATTTCTAAATTAAATGTGACGTGTAAAAGTTTACCTTCCGTTTTATTTTCAGAACAACAGTGAAAAATGCAACATAACAGCAATTATTATTTATTTATAACAAGAAACAAATCATATACATGAAGGCTTATGTATTCTGTTCCGTAGGTCATAAAAATGTTGCCTCCGAAATTGTGACTATACTGAAAAATATATAACATTTATGCAGCTAATTACTTTGCATTTTATTTTATTGAGTGTCATACTGAACGCATATAGTAAGTCCTCATATTGGAAACAACTTCTGTATTTTTGAAAACCTTGTTAGCATTTCATCACAACTTGATCTGGGAGACTTTCCTATTGTGGGAAAAATGAAATATACTGTTTCATGACAATATAATATGTAGGACAAGTTGACTATAAAATTTCCCATTTAGATTCCAGACTAAGGGAAATGAAATGTGAAAATTTTTGGCATATTTATAAGTGACAGATTTTTATAGCCAGGTAGTTACAGCTCAGTAAAGTTTTTGTAAAATTTAGGTTGTATAGACTAAGTGCTGAAAAGGCCAAAGTTACGTTATTTTTATTTCTGTTTATTTTACATCTTTCAAAACACGTAAATTCAGCACGTGCATTGTTTCAATATCAAATAAAGTTTAGTTAAAACATGTACATTTCACTATCACAAGAAAAAATTACAAAGAAGTAGCCTAAGCTTCTTACATCTTTACTGACATTTGTATACAAATAAAAAATAGAGTTGAAGCACTGTTAAAAAAAAAAAAAAAAAAAAAATACAGCAACTCGTACTCACCTTTGTATTGCTATTTCACATTTAATCCGTGACAATATGTTCATTTGCAACTGATGTTTGGCTTAAAACTGTAGATTGGTTATTGTGCTTCTGTTTAATTGCAGTGTAAAGGAAAGGGCTAAGTCAATCAGGTGTAACACTAAAAATAATTTGTAAATATAACCAGACCTGGTCAACATGGTCAGAACTTACTACAAACATAATTAACTTTTTACCACTGTAAGTGATTATTAAATTTGTATTACTTAAAGCTGAGCTACACGTTGATAATAAATAAACTCTCAAATTTGATTTGCGTGTGGCTGTATTTTTCCTATGCTAGGTGCCCAGGTGGTTATATCTTGGTAAACTCAACACCACTTTAATTACTATCATCATTTAGTTCCGGAAGAGTTGAATCAGTTAAACAAGCACTTTTTCAACTCGCTAAAATAGAAAAGTGTGCTGAAATGTTTATATATTTAATCACAACAAATGATCTTCAAAATTAAGTTGTGATATTAAATCACAACAATTGCGCTTCAAAATTAAGTCGTGGTTTTATATGTGAATTGTTTTTACAAAATTACAAAAATTGTCTTGGAATATTAATTATTTTTTATTAATTGAATGGTTATGAAATTATTTGTATCGCCAGATAAAATATTTGTTGAAAGGTTATTGTTCAGCAGTTGCAGAATGCCACAACATTTTAAATCAGGAGGCCAACTGTAATTAGATGCATGTTTATTATTAAATTGCTTTTTAATGTTTAACAGAAACGCATGCTGTAAAACAGTTAATTATTTGTTTCAAATCAGTATGCATTTTAGTGATAGCTAATATGCATGACACAAACTATAGCACTGTGGTGCATGCTATTGTTCGCTGCATAAAACTTTGCCATGCTATGCTGACGTTAATAATTTGCTTATCCTTTCTTAATTTTGTGTTAGAGTTCATGTACGTTTTCTGCACAAGAAACTTTGTCTGAATGTTAATGTGGTTATTTATTTTATATTTCAGTTTAGACACTATGATGAATTTTGTGATGTACATACGCACATATAGAAAACATATACACACATACAAATAGTGTTTGTATGTGTATGCGTTCATATGTACATACATAAGACACATGGTTTTGTGACGGAGAATTCATGAGTGTACATGCGTGGAGGAAAAAGGTATTGTGTGTGTATGCATGTATTTATTCATGCTTTAAATGCACAAATATAAACATTTATATAGCCTGTGTTTTTAATATGTATCTAGGTAATAAAACTCGTTCGTTATACATTTTGTTTAATCCGTAATTCGGGAAACATTTGAAGTTTTGTCTTTTTCCAAATGAAAGTCTGTTATTTTTAATTAAAACGGGAATTGTTATTTCAGGTAGTATTTTATTAATCTTTTGTTCGGGTCCTTTTATCTGTAGTGATCCTACTGGATCTGACCTGTTAATTCGTAAATAAGCTGTCTGTCAATACATTTAAGCTGTGAGGTAGCGGTTTACAACAGTGTCATCAAGCATTAATGTCTAGTCTTTGTGACTGCAGCGCACACACATACAGCCATGTAGTTGGCAACAGTAAAAGATAAGATTGTGTTATTTCTCTTTGCTCGGGTGCTTTTCAGTCCTCTTTACAGTACTGTAAGAGCACTTTCTACATGTCAGGTAGGAGGTAACCTTGCTATTTAGATTTTTGTGAACACAGCAAATGTATGAATAAAATCACAATTTTTTCTATAATTTGGAGTAATTGTTTAATTGAACAGCTGACTGTGTAAGTGCACAGAATGCAAGTTACCTGTTCTGTGATAACCTACAGTTCAGGAATTACCAGTTAATATAATGTAATGCATTGGTAACAGTTTGTAATGTGTCGGTGGGTTTAAATTAAAGCTTTCTCATGTATATGTACGTCGGAGGTATAGGCACTATATCCATTTTTTTTCTCAAAGGTCACTTTTTACCATAAATATTGCCACAGTTTTAAGTATTTTCTAGTGACATACAACACAAAGTCTGTGTTTTGTAATTTTTTTTTAATATTAAATAGCTGAATTCACTATTTTATCACATTTTTCAAACTGCTTTCCCGAAAAATATTATTTTCTGACACTGAGGTACAGGTGTATGTATGTATGTGTGTGTATGTGGTGATCAGAATTTTTTTATTATATACTTAAAATATAATTGTGTTGTGCCATTCACACTGTGTCTACAGCTACACCATTTTTCTGTATATAAACTTTAAATGTTTTACATTTTATTTGTGCTATTATACATTTCACATGATTGCTATTGTACATTACACATGATTTGTACTACTGTACCATTTGTTGTGACAGTTGTTAAATTCTGTTTCCTAAACTTGCAGCAAAATATTGGTCTCCTGTTCAGGTTACGTACTATCTGTGGTTCTTCTGTCACCGTTATAAGTACTGCAGGCACAGTTTTAAAAATGTTGTCATTAACTTAGTAATAATTTATTGTTTTCACTTAGTGAGGTGGCTTCAAAACTGCCGAGTTTTTCTTCAAACTCCATCATTGAAAAATAACTGAAGTTTTGCAATGTTTTGATACAGCCAAGAGAACTGTTGACTTAGACAAAGTTTGGCACGTACTACAAATCGTACAATTCGAGCAAACACAAGCAAAATTAAATTGTATTGGCCCTAGCTTACTAAAGGTCATATATCAATGTTACAGATAAGTTGTACGTAAAATGCAGTGGAGAAAATGGTGGATGATACTTTCCCTATATATCCAAACCAGTGCAATGTCCTGTAAATGGGGGGTAAATTGTAAGCAAAGCTTTATCTATGCACAATAAGGAAATGAAAAATGTTGAATACACTTTGATCTCAAAAGAAGGCATGTTTACTGTCTGTCGTGGGTGGTTTCAGAGATTTCTCAGCCCAGTTTACATTCCCCAGAATTTGGTTTTTTTGAGGGGTTTGAATCCAGTATTGTGCTAACTATTAGAACGGCATATCTTACATGAGCTACATGTTTTGATTAACTGGTCTCGGGAAATCTATTAATAGCTATGAAACTTTATCTTATTAATTTGTAAATACCAGTTTCTCCAAACAGATGTAACGTGCTGAATAAAAAAATGAAGCTGTTAATTAGTTTAAGGGCACCACTTGCGGAAGCTTTATTTTATCATGATTTTTGGAAGGATTTGTTAGACAATAAATTTCTTTACGTCATATTAAACAGTTGTTTGGTTTTGAATTGTTTCTGCTTGCTTTAATTGTTACAGGTCCGTGTGTGGCATTCGATCCAAAACGTTGATCATTAACCTTCCCGGAAGTACGAAGGGGTCCCAGGAGTGTTTCGAGAGTGTTGCAATGTCAATCCCACATGCAGTAGCTGTATTGAGGAACGCCAAGATGGAGGTGGAAAAGACCCATCATCACCTTGAGGCAGAGGGTCCACGCCACCATCATTCCCACTACAGGCCCCACCACAACTCGTCGCATCACCATCACCACCACCATCAGCCACATCACCACCATGGTCAGGCAGGTGTAGATAGCAAGGTGAGCAAATAACAAAACAACTGTATGGTGCTAGAAACAACAAATTGTAGCTGGACTGATCTGGTGGTTATATGTAACACTGTCAGAGATTTTCAATTGCATGGTATCCTTTGTTGACAGTTTGACTACCTTCTAAATTTTTGAGTGTGGAAGGCAAGTAGTATATTGTTTTCCTTGTTTCGCTCTTAATGTTAAGTGTACTAAACACATGCAGATGTAGCTTGTATTAAGCCACTATATTAGATTTTGTACGTTAACATATGTGAAAAATGTAAGTTCATAATTGCAAGATAATACAGATCTGTTCTCCAAGAAAGTCCAGTTCTGTGCACAGCTAGCTATATGTCGTATTGTATAAATTTAAAAGTTTGATGTTAGTATTCTAGTCTTGACAATTTGGTTTAATGATCAGCATATTCCATTGATTGGTCAAAGGTTTTGGGATATATTTCCAGCTGCATGCAGCATTATAAAAAACAATGAAATTTAAATGTATTTATATGAAACTATTTGTGTTAAACTATCCAAAATGCCACTGCAAGGTGTTTGCACAGTCTGCTTCGGTATGTAGCAGCCCATTGGAAGCATTTTGAAAATTTGAAATGAATATGGCAATGTGTACCAAAGGCCATAATAAATGAGCTGAAACAGAGTTCCTGAATTTTTGTGGGTCACTATATTGTTACAAGTTTAGCAAAATTACATGTGGGCAATTCTCTGATCTCTTTGGGATAGGGGTCGTATGGTTATGAATAAAAGAGTTTCATACTAGCTCACAAAGCTTACAAAAAACCACAGAAACGTTAATTAACTTTGGTTATCTAAAGAACAACCATGTTTACCATTAATTAATTAAAGACTACAAATCATAATAAAAGTTCAGCCATATAATATCCAATCAACAGCCTTTCAAATAATGACAATGTACAACCTTAACAGTCCGAAGTGGTGATGGCTCACCATGTGCTGCGCAGCACCCCAAGTGCACCATAATCTTCACTCTTGAAATCTTCAGTTTGACTCCCGTCGCCCACCTCCTTGTTGTCCGTCAGCCCGTAGCAACAGTCCTCTTGTTTCGCCCAATACTACTCCGAAGGTATGTGCTTGCAGCCTCACAGTAGACTCTGATGTCACCAAGATGTCTTCACCAGTCTCTCTCCATAAGCGTAGCACTTTCTTCTAGCACGACCAATAGCGAACTCTCCTAAGTTGCCACTGACTGCTGTCGCCGATATGGCACCTCCAGTGTTGTTCTCCACAGCTCACCACCTTTCTGTAGCACGCTGACACCTTCTTCACTGCTGAAGTCGACACAACACCCAAAGTGTGTTTGTCCATTCTGCAGCCCGCTGATGTTACACGGTCTCGTTGCCAATTACCACCGCTGTGTTGCTGTCCCTGAAACGCTGCACCTTGTCAGTTCTGCCGTGCTGACACAACGCACCAAGTGTTGTTCATCCCTTCTGCAGCCCGCTGATGTTAATCAGTCTCGTCGCTGACCACCGTCACCATGTTGCCGCCCCCAGACGCCACATCTTGTCGCTTCTCATTACGTCCGTCGTCGCCCCAGCGGCGCTGACGCCTAGCCACACCACACTCGGGTCTCACTTCACACTCACATGGATCTTCAACAGACTTCACAAGATTCTCCAAAAATCTTCAAGACTGCTCATGACTCTCTATGACTACACAAGACTACTCTATTTCGCAGTTTGGAGGCTTTTATATGTCCCATTTAGTGACGTGAATCAATGGTGCAACACGACGACCAGAGGTCTAAAAATAGACATTGCCTCACTCATACCTGCCGAGAGTCACGTACAGAAAGGTGTCATCAAGGGTTCGTGGGGAATCCCGATGACGTCTTTGTGGTTGAATCATCGGGTTGTCCACTCGATATGATGCATCATGCCTCCAGCCGGGTCAACGTGCAACAATAGCGTATATGTATTGTGAATTTTATACTGGGAAAAACTGTTCATCCTCGATTCCGAATTTATTGTTAAAACGTTGCTTATCATACATGGTTAGAAAATGTGGCAGTAGATAAGTGTTATTTAATCATTGTGCATATAGGTTGTCCAGACTAACTGTTAGTGAAAATTAATCTAAGGAAAATAAATCAGTGGTTGTTTGAAGTGTCAGATTTCGTACCTGTCAGAAGCATTACAGAATATTCATCTCGAAGCAGAAATGGTGCTGAATTTTTAATAAAAATAAAAAGAAAACAAGTTTTAGTATGAATTTTTTGATTTTAATACAGTATATTCTTATATTGATACAGTGTGTATTTTAACAGCATTTTTATCTGTGCAGTTAATCTTGCATTTTAAAAACCAGACTCATTTTAAAAGACAATACTGTACATGATTAATTTACATACAACACCATAATTGTCTTAAAATAATTTATTTTTTTCCTTCCATAACCTAGCTTTACTTAATTCAGAATATTTATCATAGTGATATAAGCATTTTCTACCTCATTAAACTTGAGTACCATTAACACATACAGTAGTTACTGTGTTCGGAAAATGTAATTATAATGATTCATCACTAGTGGTTGGTGATCTGACAGCTTATTCTGTCACTTTTTTTTACTCCCATATATGATCTTCATACAAAAACAGCTACTGGATTACTTACTATCTTTATGGCGAAAAATTTCTTATTCTGTACTCTAAAAATGGTGTTGTGACATTCTTTGTATAAAGATGGGAATGTGGTGTTCAGAGAGAAATTTCATGGAAACGGCCGACATATTTAAGTTGTATTCTGCAACCATTCTCAATGAACAAATTCAATAGAATGTTGCCTGTAAGGAGACATAAATTATTTTTTCCCCCTTAAACATGTAATATGTTTCATAAATTATAGCTCTGTGTATAATAACTTTTACTGCAGACACAAAGTATGTACTCACTACAACATGCATGCTACTGTCTCTTGGCCAGAGGTACTATCATAGTACCACTGCTGCTATTTCTTGTAATCTACTAGAGACAAGTTGATGTTGTACCTTCTAAAATCAGAATTCTAAAGTGGAACTAATAGGATTCATATTATTTAAAACTAAGTTTAAGTAATTAGTCATTCAAAACATGCTATAAAATGTGAGAAAATATTATTTAGTAAGATGTATGAAGGTTTTCAAAGCGTATCCTGCAGTGTTTCCAAGCATTTTGAGATTTTTTAAAGAGAGATGTTAGAAAATATTATATATGTATAGATTGTCATGTGTGACTATATCTTAATTGCTGTCACTCTCGATAATTACAGGTGACAATCTGTACCAGAGGTGAAGTTAGAGCATAGACCCTCTCTATGTGCCTTCAACACACACCTTTGATCTGTTTTCTGTGGAACCTTTTAATAATTAACTGTTTTGTGTATATCATGATCTCATCTCATGTTCTAATTATAAAACCAACTACATTTTAATTTTAGTAAAATGTTAAGCAAAATTAGTTTTTTTTTTTTTTGTTTGTTTGTTTGTTTGTTTGTTTGCTTGTTGTTGTTTTGATGTTGACTTTGGCGGTACATTTGTATTCTGTATTCAAGTGACGCTGAATAAAAAGGAAAGCAGCCAAATTTGTTATTTACTGCTTGCTCATTGCTTTGTACTATGGAAGTAGGGGAAAAGAGTTCACATGTTTAATTACAGTAAAACTCTTTTAAGACATTTGTGGTGGAAATGTACGAAATATTGCTTATTAACCAGGAACATTTCTTAAAAGGGTTAAATCATACATGCAAAATTATTTAAAATATTAAGCAGGAAACTTCTTAAGAGTAGATCACTATTAGATTGAGCTCAGTTACTTTTGCAATATCGCTTCTGAATAAAAACTGTTTTCTCAATTGAAGTGACGAAAACATTACTTCAAGAATAAAAAATAAAATTATGAGTAGGTGTTTTCAAATGCCTTTTAGAAGTTTTTTTAGACCACCGTCTAAAATGTATACACACATAATTTAAGCATCAAATATCCTATCCTTGCTCTCACCAGGGTGTTGGAGTATACTGTCTTCTTATTGAGTTTACATACATACAGTAATTAAATTAAAAACATTTTATAATATGTGTTTTTAAAATGGACGAAAAAGTACAAAATAATGTATCTTATAGAAATTTTATTAAATCTAAAAACGTTGGGGTGCACGCAATAGGTAATAATTGATGCATTAATACTTCTCCACTTCAGTCACTAAAATTTTATTGCACTTGCACATGTTATAAAATGTTGTGTGATTTAGCTCAATGAAAGCAACTTTCTACATCTTTACTATTACCTATCTTTCGTCAGCCCCACGTTTTTCGTTTTAAATTGTCATAGGAGAAATTATTTTGTACTTATTTTTCCCATTTTAAAAATGTGTTACATCACATTTTTGACGCTTTTGTCATATGCTACATTTACTGTTTATAATAAAAAAGGGTTTTCTTAGATTTTTAGCTAAAGTATGTTAATTTTACTTTTTGTCTGATACATTAATGTACTGACATGAATGATAACAAGCAAGGAAGGAATTGCAGTTGCATTCTTCTTTTGTTTTCTAAACTTTCTGTAAATTGTGTTTGCTGAAATCATATGTAGCCAAAATTTTAAGGCAAGTTATAAACTGTAACTTGGTGTGTCCAGGTGGATGTGAGCAAAGTTGCACATCGTGCTCGGTCCTCCACGTACCCCTTGATTGACGTGCAAGCGGCACAGAAGATTGTCCTGGACCATGCGTATGTGCTGGGTGTGGAGACAATCAAGTACAAGGACGCACTTGGCCGTGTGCTGGCAGAGGATGTGGTTGCCAAGGATGCCTTGCCACCCTTCCCGGCCTCCATTAAGGACGGCTACGCCGTCATTGCTAGTGATGGCGCAGGTCCCAGAACTGTGCTGGGAGACTCCACTGCAGGTGTAAAGGTTAGTTGGCCCGTCATACATCAGCCATTCAACCTGGTGCACTGAAGTTATTCAGGTATTTTAGCAAGATGTGTAACTCACTGCATTCAAAAAATCCTGGTGTGTAAAAATTGATTCTGTGTTTCATTTTATAATGTGAATACAGTACTAGTACTTTACATTTGATGTACATCTTCTGGGAAATATTATGAAGTAAAATTTTGTACGTTGTACCATATTGAAGGCTAATCATAAAATTATTTGGATTTTCACAGCTAGTGTTTTAATATGTATTATATTATGATTTTATGAACAATAAGAGAGGCCAATTCACCAGTTTCATCCTAGAATCTGTGGTTGGCTTAAATACGTAATTCTTCATCATTAGCTACCAACGAGTAGAGTCTTTTTATCCAGCAACATTGAGTTTTATGCATATGGTAATCTATGTTACATAGCACACTTCATCTTTCACACATTGCCACATCTAATGTATGAGGAATGGAAATAAAACTTATAATTAGCCAGTAACAGATGACTCATGTTACACCAACATGATTTTATAGGTTTGTACATACTTTACACGATAGCTACTCACCGAGTCATTCTTCACCATAATTTTGCTTAAAACTTCCAGAATAAACCTTTGCCAGTATGTCTCGACCATTAATTTCTTTCTTTACTTCAAAACTATAAGTATATATTTTTTTCCTATCTCTTGCAGAACAAAAAAATTTCTTATCCCCAGTACAATTATCTCTCACCAAATGAAATTGCTACTCAGATCTGATAAACTATAACATTGGCTTTTTTTTAGACTATTTTTCTGAGGTGAGCTAATTTGGATTTAAAACATGTCTAGTGAACGCTGCATTATAGACACAGTCAAAGTGTACATCTAAGGACATTTTATTCAAAAGTAAGGTTTTCCAGCACAGTTTCTGTAAGCACATGCCTGCTGTGTACAGCCAGATGAGCCAGCACCACTGAAGCCTGGCCAGTGTGTGAGGATCAACACGGGTGCCCCGGTGCCTGCTGGCGCTGACTGTGTCGTCCAGGTGGAAGACACCAAGCTGCTCAAGGAGGCAGATGATGGTCGTGTCGAGCTGGAGGTGGAGATACTTGTGGCTCCTAAAGTGGGACAAGATATCAGGTGATGACACTGTTGCTTCAGTCGTAGCATAGACTGCATTTCTGCACAGTTTTATAGTAATCAGTTACGTACCTAGTTAAGAGGTACTAGTATGTTGCATGTCTAAGTTCTCTTAGTGCCAGAGCTTTAAGGTGTTTCTGGCTTTGACCCTGAAATGGCATGCAAGTCTTTGTTTGTCCATCTCTACGAGACGTGCAGTTCCAAACTTACATTCTGGGCTACGTTTTAACAAAGGGAGTGACTTATAAAAATTAAGTATCCTGAATTGAAATACGAATACAACATTTTTGCTTCATCTTGGGTTTTCTGTCTAGCTTTAAATTAATATTAAAAATGAAAGTTTTATTTAATGGAAAGCAGATTAGAGATATGCTCAAATGTCAAGGCAAAATTGAAATTTGTTTTCTGGCTGTCTTACTCGTTTGCAAATTCAAGTGTTTTGCTGCTTCGGAATAAAGTGAAGTGAAATTATCTGTTGTGTTTGCTGATAAGTTGATAACTTAAAAAATTCATTTAGTAGTATTCTTTTGTGTGTTTTTGCTGCCACAAATTTGAAAAGTGCAATTTTAATTTCAGAAATGTCACATATGTTGCAGTACAGTATTTTCGTATATCGGACAGTGGTGAAAATAAAGTGAAATTTGTACTGTATTTTCAAATAGTAAGTTGTTTAAGGTAGTACGGTGCAACAGATATGTCGAAACATTTACTGCAAAACAATCACCATTAAATTATCTGCAGGAATTTTTTATTTGTTAAGACAAATTTTATTTTCTTTGCATGCACCCCTAGTCAAATAACTTCACAACTTTGCTGGAATTGCACCACCTTATGTCCGAAGAGAAATACGTAGCAGTGAACAAGGAAAGGAAGACATTGGAGCAAGAAAGAACACGTCCATTACATAGGCATCAACCACACGTGCAAAGAAGAGTTTCCTAAGAATATCAAAAGAACGTACTGTCACTGATAAAATCACCTGGTTACAAATGTGGAGAGATAAAGCCCCACTTCCCAGTGGTTGTAAAAGAACACATATCTGAAACTCTACCACCTGGACATTAGGGGTAGCTGACGTGGAAGACGCAGAATAGGTTGAGATCAGTGGTTGGAAGATCCGGAGTTAACCTGGCAAAGTGGGGGTATACTAAAGAAGAGGAGTTCAAGTGTGACTGTGATGTAATTCAGACTGACAGATACATGCTTTAGTGTTAACTATGCATGGAGGATGATTTGCATCAGGCCCCAGAAATGCTGTGAAAGTGCCTCAAGTTTTAGTAATAAATTGTGTAATGTTTGCAAGTGTTTGTAACTGTGTAAATATGTATGTTTGTTTCAGATTCGAGAATAATAATAATTACTATTTTCCTTTTCTGCTTTGTAGACCAGTTGGCAGTGACATTGAAGAAGGAGAGTTAGTACTGCGTAAAGGAGCAGTTCTTGGACCTTCAGAGCTAGGGCTGTTGGCAACTGTGGGTGTGGTTCACATACAGGTTTATAAGTAAGTGTTATTTCAACATTGAAATGTATCTTTTTTATATTTTTCTTTGTTTACATGTGCTAATGGTTTTTGTGTATGTTTTTAAACCATAGTGAATTTATGACAATTTTATATTGTCACATGGGTATTGTTTTTAATTTTTGAGTTAAGAGAGACAGTGGTCAAATACTACAAATCCACCGTATTCAATCTTTGAGGTGTAATAGGATACCTGTGGTTACAGGCCTTTGCAGTTTCCAGGAATAGGGTTGTAGTAATAGATAGTTTAGAAAATTTCGACCCTCGCTCGACCTATCCTACAATGTAGAACTTTCTACTTTTTGTAGAAAATTTGTATTCAAATATCTCAGTTTTTATTTTTAAAAAAAAAAATGAAGAAAGAAATAAAAAAGGGAAAAATCACAACTTTTCATATTAAATGCAAATTATTTCAGCAGCATCGGATGTCTTCCGAAGAAAATTATAACCTGATAAGAGCATATTTACCATCCTCTTGTTCCTAAAAATGTAAAAGCTTGGAGCGAGAAGAATGTTTGCCAAAGTATTGCAACTGTATACTGTATTTGATTAACATTTGCAAAAAATTAATATGTATTGTATGTATTTGATCACGTATAAGTTCTATAATTTAATTTAGAAAATTTCTTTATAACTTCGGGTATACTGTATAAAAGGGAAAGTGCTTTAGTTGCTGGGAATTGTGGGGGTAAATATAAGCAAGAATTTTGCAATTTACAGTAGAACCTCAATCTAACGACACTGCAAATTTAACTACATCATTCTTAGGATCAGACTGTAAAATATATATATTTTAATTTTTAACAAAAGAAAGTTACACAAAAATGCAAGAAGTTACAGTTTATGGTTATTAAAAATATTCCTAAGCATCTGAGATAATATCTGGCAGTTACCATTAAGCAGAAATTGTAAAATAAAGCAAATTGGCATAGAAACTTTCAGGAGCTTCTGTAGGAACGCACTTCCAAGCACACTTCTGCTGAGTCAGACTTTGTGTGCAACACCAGCCTATGTGAAAAGTGCGCTGCAATCTCTCCCTCCTTCCCCTCCCCCCCCCCCCCCCCCCCCCCAAAAAAAAAAGTAAGCACAGAAAATGTGATGAAAATCGTCATAAAAATTTACAGTGGATTCTCTATCCATCGTTTCTCATGGGACTGACAAAAAATTTCAATTTTTGGGGGATTTCAATGGATGTGATCTTAAAATGCTGAAAAATAAAGAAATGGGCCCCAGAATGTGTTCCATGGATGCAGATATTTCAGTCCATTAGATTTCATTACATAGAGAATCCACTATACTACCATACGTTTTTGAGACCACTGGATAAAATGATGGAAGGAAAATTACAACAATGGATTAAACATGTTAACAAGTCCACAGAAATAAAATAACACCAAAATAATCACTATAAAATAAATCAGACAAATTTAAGCGAAGAAAATCTGGTTAAAACTTGCTGATTCAAAAACGTTCATGAAATCACAACAGTATAGTAATGCAAAGAAAATAACATGAAAAACTGATTTAAAATAGATATGTTTGTGAGTTTATAGTGATAAAATAGTGCCAAGAATGTAGTGAGACTACAGCAATAAATTAATACAAAGATAAATGCAATAAAATCTTATTAAAATTCATCCTTTACTCACGAGTCCACACTGTGATGGCAGCTTTACTTACACACTACGCAAGGCAAAACACAACTGCATGGATGCCTGTAGCAATTCTTGGCATCACCCTGTGCTTGCAAGGTCAAGCAGTTTGCTGGAACACAGCTGCTGCCTGGCCTGTTAAGTTAATTACTGTAGGCACAAAAATAGAAGTGCGACCTATAATGTATATATTATTCAGCACAATGTGTAAATCACGTTGCCACCTAATTGTGATAATGTATAGGCAGGCACATAGTTATGTAAGGCACAACTTACATAAATTCACAGTTACGTAATTTTTTGACCTACATGCTTAGTGTACGTGGGATGAGGTTGCGTCTGATAAGAAGCGGCACGTGTGTGACACTCGCTGTGTCCCTCTGTCTCTCTTCTCGAAGTTTTGTTTGACCACAGCAGCTGCAGACAGCAGTATCGCATGCTATCATGTGTGAAACGTAAGTGCTGGGCACAGATCTATAAAGGGGGGGAAGTAGCCTGCCACAGGCACCGGGTTATAGTATAGAGGTTACCAACGGTGAAAAAATTTTTACCTATTAATTCTTGCCCGGGGCGAAGGAAAGCTGAGATCTTTCCCTGCATAGGGTTTATGACACAGTATTATCTCTGCAGGTATTGTTTGGTCACTGGTACAATGCTATCTAAATGAAGGGTGAATGCTGAAACCAGACAGTGAGAAACACCAGAATTGCTTGGGAAAGCCGGGGAAAAAGATGCGGACAGTTGTGGTAGATCCACTACCAGAAATTACAGTTTTGACTTAAACGTCAAATATTTAGCTAGTCACTAGTCAGATATTTAGTTAGTTTCATAATTAGCCAAAACTATAACATTTACCATATTGAAAATTAGCCATCATAGTGAAAATAATTTTTAACAACTCTGCCAAAGAGATTTTTCATAACCACTCTCGTTTAGGCTTAAAAATAATTTATCGTGAAAACAGTAACAGCAGGGGAGAACTGAGTGGTTTGAAATTCAAGAAGTGTGTGAATTTTCACAAGATCACAGACAAGGTCACAAATGCAAATGTGGGCATGGCCAGCTACATTCCTGAACTCCTAGCATAATTTTTGCCTTAGAAAATATTTGTCAATGAAACTGCTCTGTTTTAGAAGCGGGTACCAGAATGGTCTATTATTTCAATTGAAGAAAAATCTATGCATCAATTAAAGGTCACAAAAAATTGTTACCATTGTTTTGGTTGGTGGGAAACTTATACCGTTATACCATTTAAAGTTTATCATTCGTACAACCTGCTGGCATTTACAAAAATTGGTCTGGGTTACACATGCGCTGTTTGGAAATTGGTTTCAATAATTTTGTTCCCGAGGCAAAGGAATATTGTGCAAAGAACAAAATTCAATTTAATGTTCTGCTTCCCGTAGATAATGCACCTGGTCACTCAAGAATTAGACGACTTTCATTGTAAAGCATCCTGGTTAAGGGGAATGGAAAGGTAAAATGTTGAGCGAACGACTGGAATGCTTAAACATTGATAACATCTAAGCTACTCATCATAATTGAATAGGATTTTTTTGCCGGGTAGATATTCTATTAGCGGACGTTTATTTATTTAGTACTGTGCAGTAATATGATTTGCTTTTGAGTAAACAGTTAAAAACAATACCTATATAGAAAAATAAGGGATTGAAGCCATAAAAATGTAAAACTGTAATTTTTATAATTTTTTGTATGATAGTATCTAGGACTCTTAACAGAATTTCATAAATTTGCACCTTTTGATGTTAAAGTAATTTTTCTCTCTGAAAACCTTTGCGCAAGTGGTTTAGAATGTTAAAATTATTTTAAAATAAAAACACCAATACGACTATTTAAACAACTTGAGTTGAAGTTTCACTCTCCTCCAGACTAACCTTGTGAGTTTTTATAACCGCCTACGTACGCTGGTATTCGTGAGTCCATTGCCCATCTTATAAAAATACGGAAATACATTTTATTAAAGAAAGATTGTGATCACTGTTCCCGGGCACAATACTTGAAAAGTTTTTACTGGTTTCTGGTAAAAATGAAGTGGTGTTCGTTTGTTTGAATTAACATGATTTTAGAAGTGTGTCATGGGACAGAAAATGAATGAAGTGTGGAAGTATTTCAGCATATCTGACTGTGACAAAAATTATGCAAGTTGTGATTTGTGTTATTCTAAAGTTTCTCATGGTGGGGAATCTTATAGTAATACAAACAATGATAAACATTAGAGAAAATGTATAAATTAAAGTGTCAATTGCAAGAAAGATGGAATGTGAATCTGTGATTGTATTATTATCATTATCATCATCATCATCTTCTTCTTCTTCTTCTTCTTCTTCTTCTTCTTCTTCTCTGTCGCCGATCGACCGTCATCTTCGACTTAATTTATTTATTGAACTGCAGTTATTTTTATCGTGTCTACTTAGGATCAAAGTAATTGAAAATCGAAGCATCGAGAAAAATTAGGCTGGAATCGAGAATCGAAAAAAAAAAAATGGAATTGTCGCATCTCTAGTGTTAACAGTATTATTTTCATTGTATGTACAGTATTTTTGTTTTATTAATTGCCTTTAGGTTCTACAAACTGATTAGTAGTTGCTTCTAAAAAACTACTTTTTTTAAATATATTACCTAGTTTCTTTTGTTGTTGCGTTCAATTCCAGTACATACGACTGACTTACAAAATAATCTAGTTAAATAACGGATGCTAGAACGTAAGTCTTACATAACTCTGAGGTGTACTGTACAGTAATATCGTATTACAAATGAATAAAATTAAAAATTTGAAACGTTAACAGCAAAATGGTGCCCCAAAAGTGTTGGTTACAACTTCTTGTACACGACTCGACTTGCAGCGATGCGTTGGTGTGGACATAGTAAATAGCAATTGCAGGTCACAGCTAGATCATTCTCATTTTGTTCTTAAACATTCTGACAGCTGAATGAGTTTATAGGAACTTGTTGGAAACTTAAGCTTCTGTTATAGGTAGGAAATAAAAAAGTATCATACTATATGGAAGAAATTGTGGGACCAAGAAATTATTGTGGCTGGTGTATGTAGAAATTTTTTCTGCTTGCTCTCAGTTAGATTTTTTTTCTCGGGGTGTTCTAGGCTTCCAACAACTTCTTTATTATCAACGGGCAATGAGCTGCAAGAGCCTGGACAGCCACTGGAGCCAGGACACATACGAGACAGCAACAAAACCACATTGGTAGCACTTCTTCAGGAGCATGGATTCCCTGTCGAGGATGTTGGAATAGCCAGGGACAAGTAAGAAAGAATTGTTAAATGGTATCTTGTCAGTTTAGGAAGCAGTAACATGGTTAAATCTTGTCTCTGAAAGAAGATTGCTTACAGTATATTGTAGCGCGTCAGCTCTACATAATAAACTTGCTGACTAATGGTCAATAGTGATCAGTATAGTGGTCAGTTGAAAATATTCCGCAGTACTTAAATAACTTGAAACTCCAAGTCGTCGTGACTGTTTTTTTTTTTTATTAAACTTTAGATTTTGACTTTTCTACATAAAGAAACAGACAGTTTGGATAGCAATGATTTTAACCTTAAATGACCCTCAAAAATCTGTCGCTCCCAGGAGAGAACAGCTTTGACCAAAAAACTTGTAGAGAAATTTAGACAAAGGCCCAGAACTTGCAAAAAAGCCACAATATTTTGTTTAGTCTTCACCATCCTGGTGAAAAAACACTCGCCCTCTGGTCAGCGACACAAAATAAAAAAATTAAAACGTTGGCAAGTTCTCATGACTGCTTCGCCACCTCACACCCATACAACCCACGCACTATTCCACACAGCCATCTTCCTCAGCGACCGAGCATATAAGTAGTAATGGCCGACCCCTGTGACACTCACTTTCTCTCCCTGCAGCGCCTCTAGCGGCCACCCAGTGCACCAAGGTAAAAACGTAACAGAAAACTAAAACTACATTAAACATAATTAAAAATTTCAATCTTTATACTTACTAACAACAACCTCTCAAGTGAAAATATCGCTTTGAAAAACATAATTACACTTTAAATTACAATTTAAACTTTAATAACTTTAAACTGCATGTCTTTTGATTGGCCCACACCAGCTCACGCAAAACATTTAACTGTCTCTCTTGCGCACTCTACAAGCGGCCGCGCACGTGCGCTCCAGTGAAAATTAAAAGTAGAAAATGCCATTGAAATCTAAATCTAGCCATTCTAGGAACTGGGTAGGCACACCTGTGCCGTTACACAAAACTAGACAACGGTATACCCAGCCTGAAGTTAAAGTACAATTATTACTAAAATAATTTAAACTGCTGCAAATGATGATCTTAAACTAAAATTAAAATACAAAGTAACCTCAGTCTAAACAAAATAAATTAAATATATAAAACTGGATAATTTCAAAACTGATAAAGGTAAACACCAAACATTACCCTTCTGAATTTTGTGAAGCGACCAGCCTACACTTGGGGTATACTTTTTCGATATAAGTAAATTGTTTGTTTTCTATTGTTTTTGCTTAGAGTCCCTGTTGGTGTTTATTTTCATTAGTGGTACTAGCCAGTGTTACTGACACTTCAGAACCAAGAGCTGGTCAGCCTAAAGTCAATTAAGTGTAGGGTAGTGGATATGATGCCTTCATTAAACACAGAAGCCCCAGGGTGTGGCCCAGCCACCCAACTTCATCTACATATGCAAGTTTATTGCCTGTAGATAATTAAATTGTGAGTTGTTGTGCAATTGTAAGTTTCAGAAATATTGTTTTAGTAAGGCTTCAGTATTTGTTGTTTCAAGCCTAATGATCGTTTAAGAAATGTCTTTTGGTTAATTAATTTAAATGCTATAATTTGCTGAACAGGATATCACCTATAAAACCCACTCTCTAAATGTAAAACCGCTTGGGCCTTGTGAAACAGTACAGTAAGAGAAAAACACTTCTGGATGCAATTGCTATTGATTAGTCTTTTATTGTAATATTTTATATCCAATAATGTGTTCATAAGCTTTGAGTTGAAATTATTCTAAATTCTCAGTTTTCTTGTGATGCGTGAATTTAAAATAAGTATGTCTTATGTAGACTTTTCTGAATCAGCATAAAAATTCAAGCAAGTTGTGACCCTTCGAAATTTTACAAAATATTGATGTTTTAAAAGTTACGGCAGTTGGAAAGTTCTTGGTGTTTAATTTAAAGATGTAAATGAGTTCAGTCAGACCGGCCATGGTGCCGCAATAAGGGTTCACAGAGGGTAACTACAAGGTGTGCTGCCGGCAATGTTTTATGCCAAAACTTTACTTAATATTTTTTTATTGTAATAATCACCCAATAACGTAGTGAGATACATCATTGTGCTCAGCTGAATTTTGCCGATTTTTCTGTAATATTAGTTTATCTAAGTTTAAGTATTTTGTATCCAGACAGGTTATTAATTTCCACTAGAATGTTGTAGAACATTCTACCGGAAGGGAAGCCGCCATGGTATCTTCGGATGCCATTGCGATTATCGAGGCTGGTCAGTCTCTTCTGGACGATCGAGGGAGACGGATGTGTGTCGCGCTGTGCGAACTTGGCACGTGATGAGAGTTAAGTTAGCCGCGAGGCACGCACGAGAGCCGTGAGACGTTATGGAAGACGGTGAAAAGACTCTAGTAACTTTTATTGTGATTTGGACAATGGCGGGAAAGGCCGCTAGGCTACTAATTACAATTAAAACAGAAAGAGTTGTGCACAAGTACTCACAGGATGATACTTGCAGATAGAAACACACACACATAGGACGAACACATTTCTCTGCGGACGCGCGGTCACAACGTTTCGCAGACTACATCTGCTTCATCAGGTGAGTGGAGAAATGTGTTCATCCTATGTGTGTGTGTTTCTATCTGCAAGTACCATCCTGTGAGTACTTGTGCACAACTCTTTCTGTTTTAATTTTATTGTGATTTGTCATTGATCTATTAATGGAAACTTAAGGCGATATTGACAGCGTGGCCGGCCCACTATTGGTTACAGTCAGGGGTTATGTTTTAGTTCAGCACGTACTAGCTTTCTTTAATTTTTGTTTCATTTAGTTCAAATAACTTTCTGTTTTATTTTATGTTGATGTGGAAGAGTAAATGTCTGTAACGATGTAAGCACAGTTGCGTTACTTTTAAAGAAAAAGATAATAAAAATGGGCTGTTGATTAAACCACGTGTTCTTTGACTATTGTTTAGTACGCGTCCACCCTTCGATACCACGTAGACCCCCTGAGATAAGAGCGTAGCTCACCTCTGAGGCCGGATCAAGTGTGAGAGTTGATAAGTTTACATCTGGACACTAATAATGTGGGGAGGCCGGTACCACCACATCTGGCGCCGAAATACATGGGGTTGTACTGCTACTGGTAGGTTTCCGTCTGAATAGCATATTGTGACGTGCACTGGCACGTAGCACTTAACTTGGCCTCTTATCACACAGTAATTTCAATTTTTTTTGTCGTAAAATGTTTTTTTTTTTCTCTGTTTATAACAAATTAAGTAGGCCAACTTAACCAGGTATAAGGGTGTATACGGCGGGATCCAACCTATTAATTGGGGATGCGAGTAGAGAAATTTACATTAAAATTTTCTTTTTAATTTTAAATTTAACTTTAAAACAAGAGAAAAGCATAGAATTTTACATGTCAATTTTATTGGATTTATATCGTGTTTGGACTCATTTGAAAGCTAATTTAATTTCAAGCAATTTTTCTAAGTAAACTTTTCTGATATTTTGCCTTGTTTAAATTTTGTTAAATTTCAAGTAGCGTATTAGCTTGCTTCTCCTGGAATAGGATTTATGTGGCAGGCCAGTAGTAGTTTTCTTGCTTGGAAGCACGTACAGAGAAGTGCTGGCTTTTACAATTTCAAATAAGCTCGGAGCCAGCCAGTGCTTAGATAGATTTATCTGGCAGGCAGGTCAGAGGTCACTCGCTAGGAGGCACGAACACGGACGTGCTGGAATGCGGGGACTCGGCAGGGCGTTTCTCGACCGACGTGGGTGGTAGTATCGTGTGCAACAACACTAAAAAGGTGGTGATCCGCGACAGATTGAGAACGCTGCACATCCCCAATTAATAAACTAATGAATATTTAGCTGGGATTATGAAATGAAATGCTTTGTAAATTTAGCAGTATCTATGTTACGTACAATTTTTAGGTTATAAACGTAAATTAACCAGCTTTTTAGGCAAGTTGGATCTTGATGTATCCCTCCGCCGCTCGGCCGAGTAAGTCCGTGTGTTCGCCCAGGAAGAGGAGTCGCGATACATCGGAGCTCGTGACCGGTCGCCGGGAGATGGCCGGCTAAGTTTTTCTTATTTGAGTTTGTTAATCAGTTACGGTCGTCGTTCATCGGAGCTCGTGACCGGTCGCCGGGAGATGGCCGGCTAAGTTTTTCTTATTTATAATTGGTCAGTAGCAGTCGTCGTACATCGGAGCTCGTGACCGGTCGCCGGGAGATGGCCGGCTAAGTTTTTTCTTGTTTGTAATCGGTCAGTAGCAGTTGTGATTCATCGGAGCTTGGACTCGGTCGCTGGGAGATGGCCGGCTAAGTTTTTCTCGGGAGTTAGTTAGTTGGGGCGTCATGGCGGAAGGAGGAGGACGTGTTGGACGGGGCAGAGGGGTTGTGAAGCCTAGAGGGCGAATTCGGGAGTAAAGTGGGCGGTATTGCCTGCGATGCTTTGTTGTTCATCATTTTTCATTAGCTAGTTAGGTTATCTAAGTAGTATTTGCCTGGGCGAACACTCTAGACTGCGTCAAGTTGAG